>CAAKHC010007063.1:10415-22324 GCA_901007825.1 Macroramphosus scolopax
TATACAGATTTATATGTATATACACATGTATATACATATATACATGTGTATATACATACAGTATACAGTTATGGGTATATATATATGTACATATATACATGTATATATACATGTATATATACATATAGATAACACATTGATCACACTTCTGTTTTGTTCGGCTCCTGCAGAGAATTACAGAAGCAGTTGAACCTGTGTGCAGTTAATAATTGAACAAACGAAGCGAAGCAGCTCAGATTGATTGAACACTGTTACAAAACCTAATAAAAGCAGAAATAACAAGCTGACCTCACTGGTTGACGTCTGGACCTGCTGGTTTCCCTCGCGACTCGTTCAGGTGAAGCTGCTTCACAACATCGATGAGAGACTGAAAACACCGATGATAAAAAGGAAACGTGCTTCTGAAACCTCAAGTCTTCCTCTTTCACCGACTCGCTCTCTTTGTCTCTCAGCAAAATGATTCTGCAAGTCGACTCTTTGCATCAACTGAATTGAAGGTCATTAACACGACGTCTTTACTCCAGTTACACGGCTGAGCCACAAATCTGACATATTTTAACTCCATTAATAATTTGATAGTACCTAGTGCCATGTACTATTGTTGGAGACATTCCCGGGGGAAGTATTGGTCTCAAAGGCAATTCTTTATTCTTGTTAAATGCAGAAGTATTCTGTAAACAAATGGTCAGACAGCAGTTTATTTGATGGTTCCTGCTGACTTGCAGTGTTGAGAATCTTTTCTCGTGGTCGGTGGTCATTTCACAACACGCTGAGTTTACACAAGATGCTTCTCTGTGAAGGATTGTCTGAAATGCTCTCAGTTATACAAACATGAGTATATGATGAAAGCAACTAAGGCAAATCACGAGTATCAATACCAATTATATCATTTTCCCAACAACTGTATCCAGTGTACTATGAAGTGTGTACTGTGTTGTGTATTGTGTGTAGTGTACTGTGTACTGTACTGTATGTAGTGTATACTGTGTAGTGTGTAGTCAGTACTGTGTACTGTGTAGTGTGTACTGTTAGTTATCACTTCATCATGACAGAAGGAAATGCAGATAGTGGAATAAAAAGAGAACATGTAAAACAAATAAATAAAACAAACTTTGGCGGAAAGTTAATAAATATTACAAAGGTCAGAAATATCAAGTTCTGTCACATGTCAATTAATCAACGTTTACATTTATTGTAATATTAGTTGGGGGCATTTAATGGCACAATTAGTTCTTCATATAGTAAGTGAGTAAAAAAACAAACAAACAGACATTTCAATAACAGCTGGACTCGAACCAGCGACCTTTACTTCTCCAATAAATAATCTCAGTTCTTCAGGCTGAAACCTCCGAGAACCAAAGAAGGTGAACAAAAGGCACAAGAATGCGACTGGTTCAAGTCTCAGTCGTCAGTCCGACTCAGAGTCAGGACGAACGGCATCAGAGCTCCTCTGGATTCGGCGGGAGACGACAGGACCTCCGGCAGGAAGCCCTCCCGGTCCTCGAGGACCTCAAACTGCAGCGTCTGGCTCCGGTTGACGCAGTAGATCCGGTCCCCGAGCACCGCACAGCGGAACGGCAGCGGGCTGTCCAGCGGGAAGGACGCGCCACCGTGCCACACCTTCACCACCGTGTTGTACTTGTACACGTTCACCCCTGCGCGCTCCCGGTCCACGTCGAAGCGGTAGATGAAGCTGCGGTGCGCCACCATATCAGTGGACTTCCGCCGGCTTTCGTTGAAAGGACACTCCTCCCACTCGTCCCGACGAGAGTCGTAGCGCAGCAGTCGATAGAAGAGCGAGCCGCCGGACACGAACAGGTTCCCGCCAAAGGACGTTGCTTCGTGCGCAACGGCGAAGGAACCTTTTGGCAGCGGAGCCACCGGACTCCACCGGTCCGCGCGCAGGTCGTAGCGCTCCACTGTGAACAGACACTCCCCTCCGATGGCGTACAGGTAGCCGTCCATGGACACCAGCTGGAGCTGGCAGCGGGGCTGCGTCAGCGGCCGCATGCGGCTCCAGAGGCCCGTCCGCGGGTTGTAGCAGAAGACCCGCTCCGACGCTTTGGAGCGGCTGTCTGCGCCCGCGTGCACCCTGATGCCCCCGGCCACGAACAGGTAATTGAACATGGTGCACATCCCGGAGCCTTTAGCCGGGACGTCTTCCGGCAGGTTGGTCAGCACCTCCCACTGCCGGCTCCCAGGGTTGAGGCAGAACACCCGCATGTGTTTAGCGTCCTCCGCGCCGGGGAGCAGCGGGCTCTGCGGCCGGCTGTTGTCCCGGCTCCCCCCGTGGTCGTATACTTCTAGCGTCTCGGCCACCGCCAGCACCTTCCTCCCCTCCATCCTCCGGGCCAGAATGTGCTCCCTCTCCGAGGCTGTCAGCCGGCCGTACACTGCGGGGGTCCTCAGCACCTGCAGGTAGTGGTCGCTCATGTAGCGGTACACTCGCTCCCTGACGCCCTCCGCGCCGTCGCTCTTGGCTTTTGTCAGAATCTCGAAGCAGTTTTCTGCGCTGATCTGTTGTGACATCGTTGGAGGGTTCGAACACTGAACCCTGGCGCACGTTTCTAACTCGTTACCGTCACCGGCCTCCATTTGTTCCGGATGACCGGAGATCCTGACTTCTTTCGTTTCCCCTTCCTCCTTTTATTCTGGCTGTTGCTCCAAGTTTCTCCCTCCCTCACTGAACGTCTCCTCCGGCTCTCCTCCAGCGGGGCGCGGTGCGTGGAGTCTGGGGAGGATTACCGCAGTGTCTCACGCTGCAGAGCCCGGTGGGATGTGCGGACACAAAGACCCCCGCCCCTCGGACTGCCGGCATCACTGGAGGCAGACAACCTGTTAGAGTTCATCCAAGAAACGTTTTACCGGTTGTATATTTATGTCCAGATTAAATATAATCCAGAGCTCCGTGTTTGATACATTTCATTCATTCATGTCTCAGTTCTTCTTCTTTCTGCCGGTTCAGTTGATGTTCTTCACCTCTGATGTGAAACATTGCTGTTATCTTGTTTCATATTGTTGCATGTCATCTCAATAATCTGGTTTGTCATAATGTCAAAGTCCATCCTAGTTTCCCAGAATGCAATGGGACAGTCGTGTACGGCCACGGCTCAGTCCCGCTGCAGTGACTCGTGTGGCGACGTGGCTCCAGATTCTTCAGCTACGATGGTCTTTGATGAACAGTCCGGACTTGGGACCAGGATGTGATTGCAGTCAGTTGCCATAGTGATGACACCCACAGGAAGAGAGGAAATCAGATGTCACATGAATAATTGTTTTCTACTGACCGTCACACCTGTGGCGTTCCATTTCTCTTAGACAGTTGAGTCCGACATAAATGATATAATTAAGACTTTCTGTTGAGGACATGTTCCTGTTCGACTGTCAGGAAGAGGCGGCGCTCTGGACAGAAAATAATAACAGTTTTACTTTTGAAATTAAACTGAGTCGCCTGCAAAGAAAATTCATATTACTCACATTAAGTGTTTATTACATTATAATATGTAAACTTTATTATATGAAAGACTTCAGCTGTCTAAGGCTTTTATTGTGAAGGATCCCATGATGGGTTGTGACGATGTTCAGGTGACAAACAGGTTGAGGAATGAAGAAGAGGAGGAGGAGGAGATTGTGCCGACTCCTCCTGAATGGCAGTTAATCCACTCGCAGGCCTCCTTGTTGCCATGACGATTAGTGTACCACTGTAAACCGACTCTGTCAAGTCTCTGCTGGTTTGGTTTCTTTGATCTTCAAATTAAAAGAGAAGCGTCATCGTTCTGTCAGAACGGTAGAACTGGTGAAACAGAGATTTACATATATATATCAACATCTGACCTCCAGGAGGCGCTGCAGGGCTCCGCCCACCGCAGCCAGCATGTGGTCCTTTCCTGTGAGGAGTTACAACATCTGTAATTGTCTTTCATACTTTATTCACAGTTTTGCATGTAAAAACTTCACAATAAAAAGGATTTCACATCAGTTTCTGCAGCCTGAGAGCGTTTCCATGGAGACAACGAGATTTAACGTTTCGATTTCTAGGAAATGCATTTCTTTTTTTTGGTGATTGGAAAGTTACAATCAGTCAGTTTACGATTTGTTACAATTGAGTGAAAAATTGATTGTGGTTTAGTTTTGTTTTCTATCATCAATATTTCACGAAAAACTTTGAGAACCTCGGGTCAATAAAAAAACATTTTGGTAAATTGTTTATATTTTCAGAGAAATAGTTTCAAGGAGAAATCAATCGTTCAGATCTTCTAAGACTGGTCGGTGACGTCGAGCTTGAACCTCGTCAGCTGGTTTCTGCCAACGGCGCCACCGGATCCAAGTGTCTTCGTAACGTTTGTGTCGGGTCGTTCCGACTCAACGAAGCTACTGAAAGTTTGTAGAATCACTTCAATAAAACATCTGATTTCTTCCAGTAAGTCGTCAGCCGTCGTGTTTGGACTCAATCACTCTCCAAGTCGTATTTCATTCCCGCCACCAAGGATTACACAGAACCTGCAGAACCTGTTGGGTGGAGCGTCGACGTTAGCAGGACCAGTGTGTTGTGTGGTAAGAACAGGAACCAGCAGGCTCCACCTTCATCCTTTTACTGCCATTTGCTGACATCACGTGGTTCATAACCACATTGACCACTAGAGGGTGTCAGGTCTTGCCAACGCCACCTTGTACAGCAATGACAGAGCAGACCAATGAGCCGCAGAGCCAAGGCGAGTGACGAGCGGGGCTCAGAGAAGGTCCACGTTGTCCTCGTCTCAAGTAACTCGATTATCGTAAATCAGAACCAACGTAAGAACAATCCGATCAATGAGAGTTGATAATATTGATAAAGGCCCTTCTGCAGTTTTCTACTGACTCTGTTGGTGGTTACTCATCTGATCCGGAGCAGAAACTTCTTCTTCTCGTCACGTCTCCTCTCAGACCTCCACCTCCTGCTGACCTCCCGGTACGCTGGCGGCCGTCGGCACTGCGATGTCGAAGCAGGTCTCCATCATGACGCGGGACCTGCAGAGGTTGATGCAGTATTCCAAGTCCTCCGTGGCCTGAGCCAGAGCCTCCAGGTACTCCTGGGACTCCTGGTCCAGGTCCTGGTCCACGTCGACTTCAGGAAGACAGAAGGACTCGTTTAGTTCACACGTCTAAACTGCTTTTATCATCTCAAACACAACAAACTGAAGAGAACTTGATGAGCTGATTGATTGCTGAAATTCAAATAAAACTTGACAGCAGATTCACACACACACAAACAGACACGCACACAAACACACACACACACAGACACACACACAAACACACACAAACACACACGCACAAACAGACACACGTACGCAGACACACACAAACACACACACACGCACAAACACACACACACACAAACACACACACACAAACACACAATACGCAGACACACACACACACATACACACACACAAACACACACAAACAGACACACACACAAACAGACACACACAAACAGACACACACACAAACAGACACACACAAACACACACGCACACACACACAAACAGACACACACAAACACACACGCACAAACAGACACACACAAACACACACAAACAGACACACACACAAACACACACACACAAACACACACACACAAACAGACACACACAATCACACACACACAAACAAACACACACACAACACACACACACACAAACACACACACACACACAAACACACGCACAAACAGACACACGTACGCAGACACACACAAACACACACACACAAACACGCACAAACAGACACACACACAGACACACACACACACACACACACACACTGATGTGCAGTATTCCAGTCGCCCTTCTCACCGTGATGTGGAGGACGTGGCCGGCTAACAGGCTAACAGGCTAACAGGCTAACAGGCTAACAGGCTAACAGGCTAACAGGCTAACAGGAAACACTTCCATGAACTCACACTTGCTGCTCCACTTGCTGGCGTCCAGCATCAGTCGTCGCTTGGCCTCCTCCAGCTCAGCTCCCAGACGCTCGTGCTCCATCTTCAGCTCTCTGATGTGCTGCTGCCGCTGCTCCAGCATCCTGAGCCGGGCGTTGAAGTACAGCAGACCCTGCGGACCGAACCAACTGCGTCAGATAGCGCCTGACTGGGAGCGGATTAACCTGCAATCTGCTGGATTGAATTAGGAGCAGACGTGAACTGCAGGAGGAGTCATGGCGGCCGGGCCACCTCCTCCGATGATTACAGGTGTTGATGTCCCTGAGTGATTCCACGACAATAGTTGCCTCGGTACTTTAGAGACATCATTGGTCTGAGTCTGTCAGGCAGCCTTCAGGGTTCCTCCCCCAGCGGTGGTTCACCGCCAGGTTGTTCACTGGTGTTTTCAAGAGAAAGGTTTCTCTGATTTATAGACAAATGAAATCAAAGTCAACTCACCTGTTCAACATCCTGGAACGACTGCAGAGGAGACAGAAGGATGTTTATTCATACAGACGTGAACACAAACATCAATAAATTCTCCCTCGCAACTATCAGACGCTCCGACTGCCGACCGTGTGAGTGGCGCCTGACAAAGGTCAGCATGTTGACCCGACCGTGGTCGCTAACCAACAGCGGTGAAATACAGCCAGCAAAGGTTTGTGGTTGCACTCGCGGCTACAGTCAGACTGGTGGTTACAAATGTGAGAGGTCACTCGTCTCTTGTCGTTTCCTCCGTTGGACCAGTGCGTCTTCCACTGACTTCAGGTGACGTGTTGACTGAATTACGTTTATTGTTCAAACGATAAAAACATCTGAATCTGAAGCAACATGAAGAAAAACCTGTTCACGTTTTGAAAATATGTTAAGACTGTATAAATATTTACAAATATAATCCAGTATATATGTATATATATATGAATGTATTTCATATAATATTATTGCATTGTTCATTAAAGGGGAAGTTGCGGCTCACCTCCGTCCTCCTCTGCAGACGCTCCATGTCGTCGATCTCGTACACCTTAATCTCGAAGGGCTCCTTCAGGTCCACCCACTGCCCCTCCTCCTTCCTGCCCAGAGACGAAGTGTTCGGCAAGGCAGACGGGATCAGGCGCCGCCGCAGGAAACCTGATAGGAGCAGAGGCATCTCTGAAGCATCAGGATCAGGATGAGCAGCTCATCGTCCTCATCGTCACATCCGGGCAGACATTTTCCATGTGTCTGTTTGTTTGTTTGTTTGTCCTAGTTCAGAATTCATTGTTTAGACTTCAGTTGTAAATATTTGATTCCATTTAATTTAGTGTGTGTGTGTGTGTGTGTGCTCATTCCAACCCTCCATGGCAGATTCTGACACGTCCACCAAACCACAGACGTCATTGCGTCTCTTGTATTGAGGTTCAGCATCGCCCGCAGTAGAATGATCATGTGACTCGTATGACAACACATTTGTTGCATCATTTAGAGTTTGTGTTCCACCTCTTCCTCGCACAGACTCACCGTGTCCTCTCTTCCTGGGTGACTTGGACCACCTGCTCCTATCGGACGAGGACATGCCGCTCTCGCTCATGGAGTCATGTGCTGAAGACATGCTGCCGGTGGTCTCGCTGTCCCGAATCATACTTTCATAGCCGCTGCTTCCCCCACTGTGGTAAAACAGGGTGTTGCGGCCCATGGCGGGGGGCAGCTCCCCGCTGAGGATGCTGCTGTACTGCTGCAGCCACTGGGGGGCAGTGATCTTGCTGTAAGGTGACTGTATGGGTGAGCTGACACTGCTGGTCCCACTGGCACTTCCTGTCAGTCCAGCCGCCCTTTGTCTTGAGGCAGCTAGTTTGCTTACTCGGCTGTTGGCCGACCTGTTGACGGCACGATTTGTTGCCATGATAGCACCCCGTCCTGGCTTGACCACAGTCCAGGAGAGAGCTGTGGTCGTACCAGCGGAAGGCAGGTCAGCGCCGGGTCCAGCATTATCAGCAGGTTTCGGGGAGGAACTCGGCGATCGAACCTTTGAGCCGCCAAAAGCTGCTTTCACCTTGCTGCTGCCTTTGACCTGAAGTTTGGCTGCAGGTGCAGAAACACCAGCAGAAACAGATCTGTTGGCTTTGTTAGCTCGAAGGCTAGCGCCGCTGTCCTCCCGGGACAGTCTGAGCTTGGACGCGATCCTGGTCGGACTGTCACGTCTGTCCAGAGACGCCACACTCCCACAGAATCTGTAAGAATCTGCTTTAGCCCCTCGTTTCTTTGGGCTCGAAGATGTCCTGGTGCGTTCAACTTTTAAACTAGACGTCCTGCTGCTCACACAATCTGCCTGTTGCCTGACGGTAAATTCTTCCTCCCAAGTCGATGTTTTAGGGAACGAAGATGTTCCAGTGTGACCTCTTGCCTTCAAGGCACTTGGAGGAAGTGCAGTCTTTTGTTCTTGACATGACGGTCTGACATCAGGAGGAAAGACACTTCCGGATCCACACTTGGAGATTCCACTGCTTTTCTGATCATAAGACCTTCTTCCCAAGGACGAGAACTGCAGAGTCCCTGATGCCGACGTTCGCTCATGATCCTGTTTAGATTCGGAGCTCAGAGGGACCGAAACTGTAGCCAGATTTGTGGCTCCATCTGCTAGTCGAGGCAGCTTGATGACAGCATCTCCTTTCCTGCGGCTGGACTTCTCGCAGCCGTCAACCACCCTTTCAGCCGATGACCACACGTGTGTCTTCGGGGTCTGAAGGCGATTGTTGCTCACACTACTTCTTCGTGGTTTACTTGTAAACTCGCCCTCTCTGGGCTCTGAGTGGTTGAAGTCCTCGTGTGCAGTCGAGCTAGACTTGATTTTCCTGGGAAGACTGGAATGAGCGGCGTGACGTGGAATGCCGGTCGACACTGTATTGACTCTCTGCGTGGCGTCTTTGGTTGAGTCAGCAGAGGGAGGCCGCTTGGTAAAAGACGGTTTATTTGGGACAGCGATGTCTCTGTCCTGCACAGAGACCCTGCTGGCGTTCTGTGAGCTTTTGAGCGGTAGCAAGGGATCAAACATACTCGTTGCCATAGAAACATTCTCTGACGCCAGATGTTTGTCCCTCAGTTGAACTCTGCCTTGTGTGCTGTGAATTTCATCTGGATCAGCTGACTGCGTGTTGCTACTTTGGGTAACCGATGTTCCGGGGCAGCCGGCTCCAGTCCGTCCAGATCCATACTGACTAGTGTACGCATCATACTCATCATTGATGCTGCTGATGATGCTGACAGGGCCTGAGTCCCTGCTCGAGCTAAAGATGTTCGAGGGACGACCGTTGTCTGGAATGGGGCCAACAGGAAGCTCCTCCGCCACCGTGAACACAAGCTCATCCTCGCTATTCAGCTGCATCGGCCGCTGCATTGTAATAGTCGTTCTCGGTGAATCTCTGTCGAGGCCTCGTCCGAGCAGCAGCGCCGCCTGGAGGGTGTTGACCTCGACGGAACATCTATGTGTGTGAGGGGTCCTAACCAGACCAGTGGACCCTGACGTTTGTTGACACATACCGAGGGGAGGAGTCCGACCGATGACCTCAGACTGACCTGCTGTCCTGGATGTCCTTGGTAGGGATGGCGAGGCAGACGGCTTCGGCACAGCCCCTCTGAGGTCGAGCCTCGGTCGCACCGCAGGCTCCAAGTCCTGAGAGAAACGCAGACTGGACTGACACGAGGAGGTGGAATGTTTCTCTCCACTTGCCCGTTTCGAGGTGTCCATGACGCCGCTGGCTGAGGGGAATCTAGATTGTTGCGAATCAGGTTTGTTTGTGTTCTTATCTCCCAGTTTAGTAGCTCCAATTGGAGCCCTGACAGGCGCCGCGTTGCTCTCAGTGCTGAACGTGGCCGGTCCCTCGCTGCCGTTGATACAATCGAGTCTCTCCTGCAGCTCTGCAAACGTGTTGCACTTAAAGTGATCGCCATCGGACCCGGGTGCATCTTTCACACGCCTTTTGTTCAGCGATGGGATGATGGGTACAAAGAAGGGAGGGCCCTCTTTTTCACTCAGCTCTCCATCTGAGATGGCCTCTCTTCCAGGGCCCACGTAGATGATAGTGTCGAAGGAGTGTTCGCTACTAGATGAGTGGTCTGGGTCACTGGAGAGCAGCGAAGGTGCATGTGGGTCAAGCACTAGCGTCCGAGGGTGGAAGGGCCGTAGGTGTAGGGGGTGACGGGACGGGCCTTCCTCGCAGGAAGTCTCCCCTCCGGACGAGCTGGAGGTGTACTGCAGACGGGAGAGAAGGGATTTTAGTTAAAGGACTCAAGACACACGGCGGACAAATCCTTGTCAACACAGAGTGGAAGCTTCGCCCATCTGGCCACAGGTTGATGTCCATGCAGAAGCGTTCGTTTTTGTCTCATCTTGGTGTAACGAGTCACTGAAATATGAGTTGATGACAGAAATACATTTATTGTCACAAGCAGCAGGAAATCATCAAACACCGTTCTCAAACCTTTGTTATAATCTAAGAACAATTCCTCTCTCATTTCAGTATTTATAACACAGTGACTGTTGTCATGGCAACAGGATCTTTACTATCACACGTGTATCAACCGAAACGTCCTTTTCTGAAGAGAAAAACCTTCAAGGTACAAATTAAGACGTATTCAGACTTCCTTGCGTGAAATTGAATTATGTCTTCAACACGTTTCATCATCATCAGTTTTCATAGAGAGAAATGAGGCACACACAGTGTATAATGAATATTGATTATTAATATTAAACACACAGAGTCCGTCAGGTTAAAACTATTCAATCTTTCAGTTTGAATATTGACGACACTGAGTTGAAACCACCGAACTGATTCATTCATGATACATGTCATCCGAACTGAAAATGACCTTTGACTTCTTCTTCCTCGTGTGGTGGATGCGTGAGGCGAGCTGCACCGTGGTCAGCGTCTCCATATAGTTCAGCGGGGAGTCGGAGATGTGGGCGATCATGGTGGTTCGACAGTTGATGTTTCCTAGAGATTGGCTGAGCAGCATGGTGAGCTTACTGTCCCTGAATGAAACACAAAGGGAAGGGAATATGAATGATCACATTAATTACGCTGCACGGATCTTGTGATCTCAAGCTCTTACTTTGAAAGGACGCAGCTTTCATGAATTCAAATTCTCAGCTTTTTCTATTTTTTTTTTGTTTATTATTTGTTTATTTATTCATTTTATTTTTTGTTATTTCATACAAATGTTGGTCAAACTAAGATTTGAATGGGAAAAGATGAGACAATAAAGAAACACAATACCTTAATACTTCATCATTCATTCATTGATATTTAGAGTGTAAAGACATTTTCAGCATGAAATTAATGAAAATATAAAGAACTCAAATTAAAACAAATTCGCCCTTTCATCCGGAACTAAAGACCTCTACAAACTCAGCGGTTAAACATTGAATATTTCTTCATACTATACATGTTATAAATTACGTATCAACTGTCCCAGGCAGTGTCAGGTAATAAGCGTGTGACCTTTGACCTTCACGTGGGCTCGTACCTGTAGGGGACGTGCTCGGCCCCGTTTGCCAGGGCGAGGACAACATTTCCCAACGCAGACAGCGACAGACACCGACCTCCGCCTCCTTCTCGGGTCCTGCTGATGTCCGTCTCACAGCTTCCTAAATCCAGCAGGTGGAGACGACTGCGGCCCGAAACTGAGATTAATGATAATCAATGAATTGATTGATTTATAGACACATCAATACCTGGTGCTGACAGGCACTTATCAAACATCCACCAGAATCTCTCTAGCCTTGAGCTTACTGCTACTTCTAGACCAGAACCACAGTCCCAGTTCCAGTCCAAGACCAAGTCCCAAGTCCAGTTCCAGTCCAAGACCAAGTCCAGTTCCAGTCCAAGACCAAGTCCCAAGTCCAGTTCCAGTCCAAGACCAAGTCCAGTTCCAGTCCATGACCAAGTCCCAAGTCCAGTTCCAGTCCATGACC
>CAAKHC010007065.1:3198-16575 GCA_901007825.1 Macroramphosus scolopax
TTCTTTGATGACAGTACTTGTATTGCCTTTTTTTGTGATTATATGTTTAATTTCTCCATAAAACTCCATGACGAGTTGTTGCTCAGCTGCCGTGACGAACGAAGCGCGACTTTTTTCCACTGTTCCATCAGTGATTCTGTGATCGATCCCGTGGTCTATGTAAGAATGCCGTGCACACGCATTTATCCCGACTCATTACACCTGGCTTGAATTAGCCGGACCTTTTAATCCTGGCTATGCGTACGTGCAACCAATTAAGCCAGGAGGCGAAGATCAGGCTAATTCAAGCCGCGCTTACTCAATTATCCTGGATTTCCTAATCCTGGTTTTGTGCAATACCCCCCAGGAGAATACTGGCAGATGATGCATGTGTCTGATTCTGTTTGCTATCCGACATCAATCACAGATGGGCTGCGTCTCTGTGAACAGTTTTGGACGCTGTTGTCAGTTTTGTATGATTGCATGCTCAAATGCGTAAACCCACATAAGTTGTTTTGTTGAAGACAAAAAGAAACATGTAAAATGGAACATTATGTTCCTAACAGAAAGAGAGAATCTTTTCTTTCTAGAGCGGTGGAAAAAGGCTAATTTAACACCAGAACCGGAATCAATCTGATGTCTGTCTTTTGTTACATATAGAATTCAATTAGAATCAATGCTGGAATTTAGACCATCACGATCATTGTAAAAAAAGTGATGGGAATGTTTTTACGCCTCCCAGCACCTCCTGGTTCAGGCAGATTTCCATAAGATAGCTTTCCATCCAAATAATTAAAAGTAACAATAATGTTAACCAAATCTCTGGACAGTTGTCATCAATGTTTATTTAATTCGTTTCATTCACAACTGTAATACTGTGTGTTGCATGGTTGAGATGATGGTGCAAATCTTCCAGCTGGGGGTTTATACACCTTTGCAAAGAGCATTTCTTGTATTAATTTGAGGTTACAGTCTCCTCATTTCTCTATAGTGTTTTTTTAAGAGAAAAAGTCTGCGACTCCTAAGATGCATTTTGGTGTAGAAACATTGCATCACTGGGGTTAAAGAAAAGGCAGGCTGAAGCTAAAGATTACAATGTTGAGGAAACCAAAAACACAGTGTGAGGGAGCACCTGCCACTCAACTAACGGATGGGATGATTATCTCTGAGGGGGGGCAGGTGTGGAAGACTAATTGGCCCTGATAATTTCCAGGTGTGGGAAGTCTACATCTAGAGCTGGCTTGCAGTGCTGAGTGCTGGCTCATTGTCAGAGGTAGTGAGGGTGCTGTCCTGGTTGTGTTATCTGTGTATCGGAATATTACGTCTGCAGAAGTTACCACGTGAACCTCTCTGTGGAAAATGTTCAAGTTGTAGTCTCTGAGTGGGTTTCTTTTACGTCCTGGTCAGCTGCTCTTATAGTGTTTGTGAGAAATAAGGAGGTCCTTTAAGACCTGTTTTCATTTACGGTTTGCCCTCCCCTTTTCAATCGCTTGCGATTTTTGCGGTTTGCCTTTGGGACAAACTTTAAGATACCCCCGGTTCGCAATTGCGTCCATCTCCCCAAACGCCACCTGACAGTCATCAGCCTCCATCGAGTCAGATCTAAAGTAAAGGGAGTAGAGTGAATGGATAGAGGGGGTGTCCAGGGTCATGTGGCGATGAATTCAACAACTTGTTTTCAACTGCAACTACAACTGGTTTGTGTCTCAAACTGGCTTCTTTGTTGCAGCACATGTCGGCGTTCATCTCAACCCGTCCTGCGGGCACGCTATGATATAAACAGATAATGAATAAAGACATTGCATAAAACAGTTCTAACAGTATGAAATGTGTTTAATATTGTTAAATATGGAAACACATTAAAATTGTTTCGTATCCTCTTACGAGTATATTATAGTGTGCTTTAAACAATTTACTTCATCTCATATACTGCTGATGAATTCTAAATTGAGTGACAGAAATTAAAGTTTTGGCCTAATATCTAAGCAGACTCCCAGACTGAACATGTGAGATTAAAGGCATCACAGGATAAAAAATGTAGGGTGAAGTGAGCGACATCTCACCATGTAGTTCTACTCTTAGCGACAGCGGCTGCTCGGTAATTGATGGTGCATTATGTTGCTGCCGGTAATAGATTGGAATTAATTATCTTCAGGTCTATTTCATACCGCTTCTCATGTACTGTTGTTGTTTTTCTTCCAAAACAAATCAATGCAGGCTTTAGGGTGGATTATCCAGATGTCCGTTTTGGTATGAACCCGAGTGATCCAGTAATGATACCTGAAGATAGGCAAATGTAGTGAACTTGTTTTTCTTTCAATATTGAAATAGATGAGTGAAAAGAAACAGACTCTCTCTGGTTGCATTTATAAACAATATTATGTTTAATTGGTTGAGTAGGCAGGTGATTGAATTAATTCTATGTCATAGCTTTTTTCAGAAAAACGTGCTGTGATTGATAATATTCACTGCTCACCTGTACAGCCTGTGAAAGTGTTACCTCTGTGAAATGTGACGTTCCCTCTCACCATGGCAACAGGGCAAAGCCTCTACCTACCTACCTCCAACCACTCCACAGGAGACATAACAATGTGATGGCAACACTTCAGAGGAACAACCATGATGATACATTGTGAGATTTGTTTTTCTTTAAAAAGCACCAAGAGCTTCTCCCTTTACACTATCTCTCCAGAAATATGGATGTTGACTGGGGGTTTTCAACCTGCTGTCTCCTGGGTTCCAAACAGGCAAGCTGATCACAACACTGAAGAGCCCTGTTCATTGGTATTATAGTCAGAGCGGATCTCCCATGCATAACCCCGTCCATGCTTCTCTCATCCCCACGTTGCTTTTCACACAAGTGCACCCCTCACCAAGGTCCCTCATGAATCTCTCTCAGAAGGGGAGTGCCTCCGATGGCCTCAATCAAGCCATTTCACCTGACTCGTGGCGATGGGGATGGTCAACCCAGACCATGTCTCAGACCGGCCTCTACCAGATACAAACATGCAAATGGCAACGCCCAAAGAGCCGGGCTCAACGGAACAGCATTCAGAGCGCACACACAACTGTAGTGACTCATTGCTGTGGGCTAAATCCGTATCAGTGGATCGACTGCTCACACTAAAATATAAAGATGGCCTCGCCCTTGGTACGGAAAATAAGATGAATATTTATCAGCACAAAACACAGACAGCTGTTATTTGTTTCAGAGGGATGAACTGACGAGAGCTTTAGGAAGGTATTTTGGCAATACAAATGAATCTACTCTGTTATATTTGAAGTACAGAGCCGAAAGGCAAAGTAATATCACATCATTACGGAGCGAAAACTGAACATTAGGTGACAATAACTTCTCCTTCACAGAAACGAGAGAGCTCCTTTCGACACATTCTGCTTCCACAATAAACTGAAACGTTTGTTTTAGTGTGCGGATTATGTTAATTAAAACAACCGTAAAAGCAAACTTGCAAACAATGACATTGAGGACTAGTAATGGTTGTCAGATTTCTCTCCAAACAGGCCTGTGGCACGTTTACTAAATGCTCTTTGCCCACTTGGTGCCTCTCTGAAAGTGTAATGAGAAAAGAAGGGACATTATCTTGATTAAAATCAATCCCTATTGGATTACATTGTGCTACATTCCCCCGTGTGGCTTCACTCATTACAATACCATTACAGCAAAACAGAAATCAGAAGAGAGGAGACGCAGCAAAGCACTGCATGTACATGCATGCAGCGCCTGACAGATAATCCATGGACTCCTCCCTGTCATCCACCACCGTCCTCAGATCTTATTCAGTCCACTTGCTGCTGTCATGATCCATCAATGTCCAACAGGTTTTTATATATTCTTGCTGTTGCTGCAGAAGAGAAGCTGACAGTGATGAACTTGATCTAATGTTCATATGCATATCTAATCGTTTCTGTACATTCTTGAGGTATAGAGAGTGCCTGCCTTCGTGGGTATGCATACCAAATGCTGATTAACTGGGCCGATTATTGGCATTTTGTAGATAATTGGCATCAGCTGACATCTGCGTTCGTGAGGCAGATTAACAAAAATGTCTGCGCTGTCATTGCATACTTTATTTAGTCATGTAATACACGTTTTCCTTCTCAGGGACAAAAAGGTGTGTTGCTATCTGCAGAGGAATTTTGTGAACCTCTTTAAACCAGCAGCGCTCCTGATATCGGTCATCTCCTCCCGAACATCACCTCAAAAGATACCTGGGGTCCGGCAGGTTTAGTGTTTTTGTCAGATGAAATGTATGTAGTTGATACATCTTTAGTGTTGAAAATCTGTTATTTGCAAATGCGTGTGCATATTTAATAACATCATTGTGGAATAAATGTTTATTCAAGTTCAGCAATTTTGTGTGAATTACTTTACTGTTGTATTTGATCAGATTCAAAACACATCAGCCTTCCAGTTATCAAAAATATCAGCATCATCTACTGAAAAATAACAACCAGGAGGAGAAATGTTGATGTAAAGCTCGTTTAAAGGACAAATACGGAGGGAATAATAGAATAAGGAACGAGTTGAGTGTAAGAGAGAAGGGAGGCAAGAAGAAGAAAGGAAGGGATGAAGGTGGAAACGGGGTTGGAAGTGTAGGAAAAAGGGAAGAAGCGAAGGCACAACGGAGGAAGAAAGAATAGCCGGATGATAGAATTCAGGCAGAAAGAGAAGCGAGGAGGGGAAGAATAAAAGTGAGCGATGGAGGATATTTAAGAAAGAATGAGGGAAGAAAAGGAAGGAAGGAGGGGAGGAAGGAAAGGAGCAAACTAATTCATTTTCACGCCGTCGCCTCTGTCCCGCGTGAGGGTCGTCAGTGAACTCGCGCGCAGGCTGCCGTTAACCCTCAACACATCGCACGCGGTCACATTCTTCAGCACGGGGAGATTTCACGTTACCGGCGGTCCAGTCCGAGACGCACCGCATCCCCGCACACACAAACTGCGCAGCGGGACATCACCGGCACCGAGTCCGCCGACAGCCACCCGGGCGAGGACCATGGAGAGCGCAGCCAACGGTTCGGACGCGGATTACCAGAGCCCGGTCCCCGTGTTCCACAACGGCAGCAGCTTCTGTCGGAACTTCGGCGACGGCAACAACACGACCGCCTTCACGGGGGCGCGATGCGACGCCGACCGCAGCCTGGACAACGACGCCAATTCGGTCATCATCGCGATCGTGATCACCGCTCTGTACTCCATCGTGTGCGTGGTGGGGCTGGTTGGAAACGTGTTGGTCATGTATATCATCGTGAGGTAAGTACTTATAACAACAACGACAGGTGGGAATTTCTTTTATCTCCAGCTGTGCTGCTTATAATGTGGCGTTTCACACTTTATCGTAACAAATTACTGGTGTTCTGTTTCACATAATAACCAAGATGTAAATATGTGTGGGTGTGTGTTTATGAGGCGGCTGAGATAGTGTTGCCAACTCAACAGCCGTTCGTGCGTAAAATCCGTCCAACCTCGCAGCAAATTGCACCAGCGCGCAAAAAGTGACTTTTATACAAGACAAGTCAATATCCATAACGACATAGGATTAACATTGGCCTTTGCTCTATGTGTGTGTGTGCGTGTGTGTGTGTGTGTGCGTGCGTGTGTGTGTGTGTGTATACATACACATACAGGCAGGATTTTACTGCCATATAATACCACAACCACACTCCACTGATGTCCTATGATGCTGCACATTTCTACCATGTGAGTCTGACGAAACAAGAACCTGATGCACCATGAATCCATCCTCAGAATGAACAGGGGCTTCGGCTACCTGTGCCTGCAATGTATGTGCATATCTTGTAAACAACACTGAATATTTCTGACACTGATCTGAGAACAAGCAAGCTGAAATCTCGCCCAGTTCGCCTCCAGCTCCGGCATTACATTAAGGCTGCAACATAAATGTTTCAATATGTCCTCCCATTCTTAAATCTAGGCCGCGCTCAGGCTGAATCAGTGCACTCAGTCTACAAGTCAACATCTCATTATTTCAGAATGCTTCAAGCAAATATCACACTCTCAATAAGAAGAGCTTTTATTCTCTCTATTCACCTGTCAGGAGGAAGAGTTGATACATTATGTCTGTGGCACAAATGTCAAGGCCACCTCAATGTTCTGCAGAAAGTTTGAGACCTTTGATTTCACATTTATTTCACACAATAATTAACGCAGAAAGACCAAATGAGAAAGGACTAACACTACTTATGAAGAGTCTTACACATGCAGGGTATTTCCCATCCTCATATGTTAAAGCTTGAAACTCCTCGAAGACTCATTCAAATTAGAAAAGCAATGAGTTCAGATACACGTTAATTGAACTGGACATCAGTTACACTGCTAACGATGTCTGCCCACTGAGACGGACTTCACAGTGAGGGGCAGTAACTCACTCGTGGTCTCTTAATTCCACAAGAAGATCTGACCCTTATTTTAGTTAAATGCTCCCTGGCTGCTGCTCCACCAGCAGAGTTAAGGCTCTAATATACAGCACTAGACTGGTGAAGGTAGAGAGGTGGTGGAGGGGGTAAATGAGGCCAGCACACTTTGAGAGATAAACACGGAAATGTTGGAATGAAACGGACATGAAGTGCGGGGTTGAGGAGAGATGATTAATGTCAGAAATTAAGTTGAAGATGAAGGTGAGGCTGGTCCGCTATCATTTTTCCACTGTTTGATTACCTACTTATTGGTGTGACAGAACAAGTGAAGAGCGGCCAAGTGCAAGATTTGCACTTCTGAAAGGGTCAGATGGCTTTGAAATTGAAAAGCCATCACTTTATTATTGAACTCAGAGTGTTAAAATAGTGCTATTATCACTGCTATCATTACTCTGCGGCACCCCTTCCCCTCTTCTCGGCTGTTTCCATGACAGATGCAGCATAAAGTGAATGCTCATTTGCCAGACTGCACACATCATCCCCTCAGCCTGAGTGCTTCCCCAAATAGTTCTGCTCTCCTGAAGAATGGGATGTTTTCTGCAGCCACGTTGCATGATCTCTCCCCTAAATTACTCACACAAGATCTGATTCCTGGCACTGCATAGTTACACAATGAAAAGAGAACTTATGCACTAGTATTGTTTTAATGCAACAAAATTAAACAATTTGACCTTTACATTAAAGCTTAAAAAAAATCCTCTTATAATTTGATTGCTGTCTTGTCCTTACCTTTTTCAATCCTGTTGTGGATTTATATATTGCCTATATATTGCCTTTCTTCCTTAACGGTGAGGTCCAACGTTGCCTCATTGACGCTCACATTCACAGGCTGATGACACACGTCGTTGCTAGTCTGCCAGTTGCTAACACATTCTCACTCATTCATACACAGCGTCAAAAGCAATTGGGTTCAGGTTCTTGCTCGGCTTCTTTGGCACAGTCTGGAGGAGCGGGTATCGCACCTGTGACCTTCTAAACACGGGGCAGCCCCTCTAGTTCGTGATCCGTGTCGCCCCACAGTGGAACGCTAGCACCTGCATTTTAACACTACCGCTGTTCGCTTTGATGTCAGGCTTCTTTTAATATAATGTTACAATTAGTGCGGTACCCTCCCTGCCAACATAACAGATTTAATTGCACCGGCATCCTGCTATTACCACTTGTGCCAGGAGGGGCCGCTGTTGCTAAGCGAAGGTACATTTTGCTGCTTTATCAACGAAGCATGAATCAATGCCGACAGTTGATTATGATGTGTGAGTTGGTACACAGGTTTGCAATAAGTAGTTTGTCAGCAAAGCAGATGATAGATGGCGGAGGGCATTACCTGGGCTTTAGCTCTCTCATCTGTTTTTGTGGACACAGATCTGGGACGGCCCACCTGTCTCGCGACGGTAATGAAATGGGCCTCAGCCCTGATGCTGACGGACAACCAGGAGTGTGTGCATAAGTATGCATGGCTGTGTGTCTAGGACAGAAAAGTTTTCTGCAGCATTTTGAGCTTGACTAATGGAGCTTTAAGGGGAATAGGAAAGATAAAGGATGCGGCTCATTCTTCCGAGGATCACAATCCATCAGCTTCATCCATCAACCGCTGTCTTTCTATCTCTGCTTGTCTTCTTGCATTTTCTCTCTGTTGGCAGATTGAAAGGTAAGAGCCATTTTGCGAAAGCACACTGGATATTTACTTCTAAATGGAATTGGAGTCTTCAACTCCAATTTACAGTCATGGACTGCAGTTTTTGCTAGATTAAATAGAGACGGCGGCAGATGAGCAGTTTTTTTTTCTCGCCTTTACAGTCTGAGTAATGAGAACCTGAAAAGCCATAAACTGTTCTCCCTCACACTTTATCTCTCTCTACTCCTCGCCTGATCGTTCCACACACACATTTGCAAACTTCTTGTCGGCAAACAAGCGCGACCAGAGATTTGCACGTTCAATCGGAAGAAAATTTGCCGCGGTTGAACAGAGACCGCCGGGTTCCACATGGAGTATGCCACCAGTGCAGAGTGCTTCCTGTTACCATGGAAACACTGGGAGGTTTTGAGAAGGATGAGTGCAAAATGATTCTCCACTCCCACACCACTTCCACCCCCAGCACTTCCCGGAACCCCTGCCTCCATCCCCCATTTAGTGAGATGAGCAGATGTACCTGGTCAACCACATTCAGGCATCTGTAAAACTTTGGATGCTTTTGTTCCAGCGATAGATATTTACAGATGGGATGATGCTGGGAACCTTCTGATCTTTGTGCACGGAACTGCACGGAGTAGAGCAACATTCTTTAGCTCCTCACATGAGGGCCATTTCGACAAACCGGCTCTCTGACGTCAACTCTTTGTTCCCCTGCTGTTTAGAGAGTTTGAGCCCAGTGACATGAAACATTATGTTAGGATGAGTGTCAACACGATGTGATTCACAAGACTGATGTCACTCTCTAATGGGTGTCTCGTAGCTCCTGACATGACTGATTGTGGGGACTCGGCTCGCAGGCTACGTTATTAAACAGCTTACGAAGTCTTTGAAGTGCTGTCGCCAACTATAACTTCTTGTGCTTATAATGAAACTGCGGAATGTAAAAGGTAGGAATCTTTATAAATTGAGATCAGCCACAGTTCATGCAGTGTTTTTAGAGGCACTGAACTGAGTCGAGAATGGACTATAATTATGGAGATGAGTTGAGTTGTGTGGCATTAAAGCAAATAGCTTCTCCCTCATTAATGCAATAATAAGCCAGTGTGCAGTCGCGGTACCAGAGATCATGGATGTGGAAATGAGACTCGAACTGGGGAGTCATTTCCTGTATCTGTCCTTAAGGAGACTCGCGTCAAGTCCTGGGTCTAGTCACTCTATTGGGAGGAGTGAGCGTAATTATGACTGATTCTTTCACCCCAAAGGCTTTAGAAGTAAATATTGGACTCATTTTTCACATCTTCTAAGTAGTCTGACAAATGGGAAGTAAATGATCTTGTGAGATCTGGAAACACACGTCCTCTCTCGCGGTGCTGATGCTGGTTTCACTGCAGTGACGTCGTCATTGTTTTATGACCGGAAAAAACAGACATTAAAAATAGATTTAAACAGGAAAGCGAAGTTACTTGCTTTCATTCATCCACACAGCCATCTCAAACGAGGTTGGGGGGGGACCCACGAAGGAGACCAGTGTTTCAGTATTCATACGATTGCCGCAGTTTGTACTGCAGTCTCCGTCCATTCACCCAGTAAACTCGCCCCTCAGGTTCACTGACTTTGTTCAAAATCCCCTTTTAAAAGCTTTGAGTCGATCGTGGAAGCCTCGAAAGTCTAAATATACCTTTTCATGTACATTCATGAACATCATGAGCCTCTTTATAATCAATGTGTCTGTTGGTGGCTGAGACGGCGACGCAGCATCATGCAGATGAGGTATTTTCAAGCATGCAGTAAAGATCTGAGCTGTAAAGATAAACCGGCAGAGATGTTGCCTTCCACTGCGTGCGTCCGCGTCAGTGTACACATCCCTTGCGTACCTTTTCTCCGCCTGCGACCAATTGGAGACCTGACCCGAGTTCTTTAACAGCTGCGCCGCACACACACAGCCATCACTGTTAACCAGTGATAAGCAGACAGCTCGATAATTGCCACTCGCCTGCTGGATTTCACACTGCAATTACCTTGTTTGCTTTAGAATATCCACAAACTGAAACTTGCACAAAACGATTCAGTAACGATTTTCAATTGTTTCACCGAAAAAGCTTATTGAGTTTTAATGCTGAGGGCAGAACTCAACCAAGGCCAGCAGCTCCAACATCTCTTACTGAAGCAATCACAAGTCTGGGTATGTTTACGAAATATTTATTTATTTATTTATTTATTTATTTATTTATTTATTTATTTATTTAAGTCCATTTAATGTTTTCTGAGAAACTTGTAACAGGTGTGATAAAGACTGAAATGCTCATTAACACTATATTTTACCCAGGAATCACTTCCAAACTTCTGATCTGATAAATTCAATCCATCAGTCGGCCCGTCCGTCCATTTTCTCCTGCTAACCATTAACCAGGTCCGGCTGCAGGGTAAGTTTATCCAGTTATACCTCTCCTAAGCAACGATCTCCAGATCCTCCTGGGGGCCTTCAAGGTGTTCCAAGGCCAAGTTTACCTACTTAGCACCTTCTTCAGCCCCTCCAACAAGTTTGGTTAAAATCTGCTTTGAAGTTTTTGTGTCATCCTGCAACAGGCGGAGACAAACAGGACCTGTTTGTTTGTGTGCTAATGACTAAGATGAGCATGAAAGCGTTTCACAGCACAGTCTAACAGTAAGACAGAAATTGTGCATGCTGTTCTTACTAAATGTTTGTATCTGTGCGCAACAAGGGGGTACAGGGTCTAATCTCCTGCCAGGGAGCCGAGCATGAGAAGTAGCGGTTGTGTGTTTGAGGGAGTAATGAGCTTCATAACAACACTGGACACTGCTTGAGAATTAGAGAGTGTCGATGAGGATCCTTCAGGAGGTGTCTCGTCTTGAACTCGAAAGAGAAACAACACAGACATACAACGGAAGATCTTTCACTTGTGGGCAGTTATACAACACTGAAAAACCGCTGAATCATCGAACAGAAGAGTTAATGATGAGTAATTAAAGAGGAGGCAACAGAGGACGTTTTTTCTGACTTCGGCTGCTCGTCGAAGGATGAAGTTCTTCGCTCTTTTGTCCGTCTTTCAATGACAGTGACTCACTCGCTCAGTCTGATTCTGCCTCTGTAGTTAAACACGTCTTTCTTCATCAAGACTGACATTTCAAAGTGTATCTGAGAGTGTGTTCCCTAACAGCAATCCGACAATTCTGTTACATCCCCCGTCTTGTAAGAGGATAGTGCCGTCCAAACGTTTTTACCTTTTCAGAAAGGAGAAGCATATTGTTGCTCGTGTTGCTTGGAAATAACCAAGAGTGAGAAGCTGGACGTCACAGTGTTATGATAACCAAAGATGCCAACTGATGGCCGCGTGCAAAATCCATGTCTAACCACATCCACTGCTATGCACAATAGGTGCACTTCCCAATATAGATGTAAGATTGGGGGCCGAGTCTTCCTGTGATCCTGCTTCTTCCAGTGTCACTGAGGATCTGGGTTCAGTCTAAATTGTTTTCCTTTTTTTTTCTCCTCATATTTTCTGGAGATGTAAATCCATTATTGAGTGAATCACAATGAAACGGACTGTCATTGTCAAACCCACGAGCAGACCGCGAGGCTGCGGTGGCTGAATTGATGTAGCGTTTTTCAATTTGTGTCGTCGTGGGCTTCAATATTCAAATCTGTGAGCTCAACTAGGTCATGTTTGGATTGCTGGGCTTCTCATTGTGTCATGGGCAATCACACATTTGTTAGGTCTTCATCGGCTGCAGACGATACATTGAAAGCTTCTAGCTGTTATATATATATATTTAAGTTATATAATATTACAGCAGTTAGACCTGGTTGCTTTAGCTCATTAAATAGAAATTCATTTCTCTTTATTGATTTCTTACAGTACAATTGCTCCTTTTGTTTAATCAATTTTACTAGAATATGAAAATCACCTTCCGGGGAAATGAAACTGGCTCGAGACAGGTGATTCATCAGGCTGATTGTTCGCTTGCCTTCAGAGTTTTGGATCCATTCTCACTCTGCCATCTGCTGTTGTATCCGACGCAGCCGCTGTGAGAGTAGCCGATAAGGAGCGTCTGAGGTATCTGATACGACCTCTTTCATCAGCCCGCGTGCACGTCGGTCGTGTTCCACCTTTTCGTGGTGACATTGGATCAATGGAACATCTGCTGGGTTTCCATCCCCGCTGCACTTGTGATTGTGCATCTATGGTTATTGATCTCCTTCCATCAATTCCAGTCCGGCGAATCGGGACTGTTCCGGGCACATCACCTGCCGCCGATGACAGATGCTCCTGCTAATTGTTTCTGTCAGTTAGCACATCGTAGATCTGCCAAGGACACTGAGATAGGTTAGAGTTGTTGTGGCATTGTGGAGCACATAAACACTTTAAGTGTAAGACTATGAAGAGAGTAGAGAACTGTCCCATTTCAGTTCACCGGGCGTCAACCCGGCGCGCAATTCAGTGTTTGTCTTTGCACCAATTCACCGATTCGATTGCAATTATATAGATCCAACTATACATTTCCAAAATAAAAGGTCTAATGAGCAGGGATATGTGATGTACTCTGCATTCACACACTTCATTAGATCACTGCTAATTATTGCCACATCTTCTCACAAGATTTGCATTATGTGCGTTGACACTTCCAACACTGGATCCCGCCCCCCCCTCCGCAGGCATCCCGGCCAACCTGCTGACAGCGGTGAGGGACAAACACGAGGTCCCTCACCGGCTTCCACTGCTTACATTAGTAATTGTGTTTGATTGTGGCCGAGCCAGAGACGACATCGCTGTGAGAAGCAGAAGTGCAGCGCCCTAATTGGCTTTATTGATTTTGTTCGGGAAGCATATAAACGCTGATCATTCGTTAAGTGTTGAAACCGTAACACACAGAGACGAATTGAAGTCTTTCCCAAACCTTTCAGGAAGGAATGTTATTCAAAGTAAAGAAAAAACACATTCAATACATTGGCGTAATGGAGATCTGCGAGTTTTGCATTTTGTTGTTGTCCCACTTAAACTGGAGCACTGAAGTCCTCTGTAAGTGAAGACAACACAAGTGTGTGCATCTTTGTGTGTGCAACTCTGGATGTGAGTTTGTGTCATTGTTTGCGTCATCACCGTGACCCGGAGGAGATCCAGAACATCTTGTTGAGCAGCGCACATAACATGCAGTTTGTCTTGTGTGTGTGTGTGTGTGTGCGTCATAGCAGACGCTCAGTGACAGCTCAGTGTGTGTGTTTTGAAGCTGAATTGAGCAACATTATGTACTCATCCAAACACACACACACACACACACACACACACA
>CAAKHC010007066.1:5122-26731 GCA_901007825.1 Macroramphosus scolopax
CCCCCCCCCCCCCTTGTTGTAGATGAATTTTATTTTAAAAACTATTACAAACATAGTTAAGGTTTGTACATCTTTTGTGGTTTTTGACATGTATGAATTTTAATCACATTCCAAGTGATATTTTTTTTTCTTAAGCCATTAGAATTACTTGTACATGTATAGTGTCTTTTAAACCATTTTAATGAAAGCTTTTACCTCTGCATTTTAACATAGTATTATTTAAAATGTTTAACCAACATGTGATATTTTTAAAGAGTTGTAATTTAAAGTCTAATCTACACATATGCAGCAGTATTCAAGCTATCTTAACTCAGCCTCTCCATATTATAATATGCACATTTTGACTGACACTATGTTGTGTTTGTTAAAAGCAGGTTTAACAAATAGACGTATAAAACACAAATGACACATTTGACATAATTTTCTTGTTCACTGCAGTGAAGTGTTTCATATTTAAATATGTAACATAGGTTATTTAAAAACAAAATGTGTAAAACTGTGACAATTAAAATCGAGAATGCACTCGAATGAATTGTGCATTGTATTACTTGTTGACATTTCTGCCATAGTATGTTCGTTGCGTGTCTCCCTGGTCGTGTCTGTTTCTACCACTAGAGGGAGCCACTCTCTCGCTTTCCACCCGCACCGTTGCAGTGCGCCTGTTCCGCCCACAGCGGCTAGTGCTGCCTTCAGGTGCTACTCGGAAGACCTACACGCTCTTCACTTATTTGTATAATGCATGGAATTTTAGGTGCAAATACCTTGCAACAAAAGTAGTATTTTATGGTTGATTATTATTAGAATGAACGTTACTGAAAATAGAAAGTACTTTCCTCTTTCATTTCCGATGGGACAAAATACCCTGTCAGTAAAAAAAATAACTCTAAAATAATTAGGTTTTCAGAGTTGTCTTTCTCGGGAGTGACGAAATTCATCCCTACCCAACCACTGTTCGGCCATATTTGCTTTTGCAACGTCTTTTCAATCTCCAAAAGCCCGTGAAGGCAGCAGCACAGTGAGCAGGTAGCGGCTGTCAATGAGATCCCAGGGGAGGGAGACTGTCCGGGAGGTAGACTTGTGGCAAAGCGTCCGAACTGTTCACGGTGTCTTTCAAGTTGATCCGCTTTAAATGGAGACCACATGGAGTTTGGACCACTCTTATTCCGCACTTTTAACAGTGTTTCTACCCTTCACTCGGTGATTCTGATTTCCCTCAGTGTTCTCAGGAGGATCGTATCCAATTTCTCATAGCGCAGCGGAGGCACCAAACTCGGGGAAAGTCTGTATTCTTTGCAACGAGAGGTTTTAAATGAGGGCCGGCTGTTGCGAATAAATTGATGGAGGTGTTTCACAAGTCGCTTTGGTTTCGGTTCCAGCTTAATTACGAAGTTATACACGAAGACGGAGAACGGTCCACTTGGTTGAGCTTTTACCCAAAAAGCTCCTCTCACTGAGTTTAAAATATTCTCCGAGAATATATTTACGCAACGCTGTGGTTGTAAAGATATTAGCCAACCTCTCCGGTGGATGATCTGTCAGCGAGCTGTAGGCTGGAACTCCCGGCGGCAACCTGTAACAGCCTTTGAAGTTCAACTCGTCTCCACTCGGTGTGTGTGTAGGTGGATTTATCCAGAAAATGCGGCGCCCTCAGGACGTGCTATCTTTTGACGCCGTTTATCAACTCGTGTTTGCTCGCGTAATGTGATTGTAAGGTGCAGTTACCGACAATACTATTAGCATTTGAGTTGATGAAGATCGAAACACCGCTGCCGGGACCTGTCCTGCTGGGAGAGGATACAACAGTTCAACTGTAACGCAGAAAACGGAGGACATATGTTTGTGTGTCTCAGGATGACCGGGCCGATCCAAAGCAATGCAAACTTCCAGCTCTAACCCAGCACAGCCCGTCTTCATGGTCTACATACAATGTGTCGCCACCCACAGTAATGACACTGGGTAAAAGTTCATTACTGTTTATCTGAACTAGGATTATAGTATTTCTGAGCGACGACGCGCTTGGCTGGATGTGAGTGAGATGCATTGCTGTGACGTGCAGAGCTTGAATATTAACTGAATGGAAGGATTAGGACATTCACGCGTGAGTTACGATGCCAGTCCTGCAGATTTAAAAGTTTGGATTGTCTCTGTTTCGCTGTAGTCGCCCGGGCAAAAAGAAGAAGTGGGACGTATAAACATACATACAAGTGTTTTCACCGTTTTGTCTATCTGCGGTGCTTGCCTGCTTTGAAGTCCACCATGTGCGGCCGGGCACCGCCACTCCAGCCGAGGCCATGACCGTCCCCCAGTGGCGCCGGGCCGGGCTCTGGCCGTGGCTGCTCATGGCGGCCCTGCAGGTGGTGCTGGGCCAGCCGGGCCTGGAGTCCGAGCGGCCGGCCCTCCGGGCAGTCATCAAGGTGACACTGCTGAAGCACGACCTGACCGGGAACCCCATCACTCTGGAAGGAGTGTTCGTGGGAGGAAGTGCCGGCTCCGCGGAGGGAAAACTAATGCAGGTAAGGTGTCTTAATAGAGAATCTACTGTAATGCAAAAGCACACCAAAATTCTTTCCGTTTCCACTGAATACCTTTTGTCAGAGCTGTTCAGCTGGTTAATGAGGCCCAAAATGTCTATGCAGTAATTGGAAAGCAGTTTGGGAATATCTGAATTACCTGTAGCTCGAAAACAATATGTGTCAAGGGATCCTCCTATTTGGTAGTTTTATTGTCCTGGATGTTCTACTATCGGAACAACTGGACATGCAATCATTGGACAGTATTTGTTTAATGGTCTCACACCCTGGTCTAATCTCCACTATCATCACTGATGTACTATGCCAACTGGATAATCCAACAATTAAAACCTATAGATTAAACCAGGTTCATATAAAACATTCATTTGGAAAGGGCGCCTGAAAACACACTGTCCTGTCTTTCAACACACCAATCCCTCTGTGGAGTGACTGTTGTCCTTGCCAGTTTCTCTGACCTAAAAATAGTTTACACAGCATCCCCTGTCTGATAAAGCAAATGATGTTGACACCAGCTCTTGTTGCTATACTCAATCAAAATAGTGTTGCGACCCTGGGTTACAATTCACCACAACTTTCCAAGAGCCGCTCGCACTTCCCACTCAGCATGACAGATGATGACAGAACATCTGAAGTCCTTTAACAATAGTGATGACATACAAGTGTTATTGAGGCGAGCTTGTGCTCAGTCTTTTTACTTATCCCTGAAAAACACGGGTTTTGTTCGGGTTGCCAGTATGGTCTTAGGTGCAGTCTTTGTTAGGCGACGACTTTGTTTTCAGGTAACTATTTATGACATGTTCTTCCAACATTTTTTAGATCAAGGTGTGGTTGAAGACTGTTAAACAACACTGCAAATCATGTTTCGACCCATGCAAACCTGTAATTTCAGGAAAAGTGTTTTTTTTTTTTTAACCAATTAGGAAAAAAACATGCTCATACCCAGCAAATGTAAAATATGTGTTCTATTCAGTGTGCATATTTAGCATTCAGGAGTGGATTAAGGCTCCTGGGCCATAGAGCTCTGCTGTGTCAATTTATTTACCGTCTCCAAAGAAACGGGACGACAGATATGCGGTACTGTAGGATCATGTCTCTCTTCACTCACCAGGTGTGAGAGGTTTTTTGAATGGCAAGCCAGATGCTGCAGTTTGTCATAATTGATAAGGATTTACATGGGTTCTTCATGGAGAAAGCCCAGTATTAGTCACGGTGAAAAGCTGTAGCTGTTAAAACCGTATTAACTCTAATGTGTCTGTGTGGGATGGTGACAACATGTTATGGATGTGAATCCCAGCGCTGCCGAGATCCAAGACACTCCCAGCTTTAAGGGATTTCCAGCTATCGCTATTTTTCCCTTTAAAATCTCAAACAATTGTTTGTGAGGAGCTGAGGGGCAACAGAAAAATGTGCAGTGAGATAAAGAGTGTGTAGCTAACAAATTGTTAACCTCCTGCCACCAGACACAGCTTGATAAACTTTATGGAAGTTTTGTGCAGTGTTTATACGTTTGTCCGCTCAGTTTAAGAGCCACTCTTCTATTTTCTAAGTCAGACCGTTGGTTCTGGTCCTGTCCAAGGCTTTGGAAGTATAGTTTAATCAGACTCTGTCTTTGAAGGCTGTTCCCACCGTGCACAGAGGTGGTGTTCTCCTGCATGATGCTCTTTGTTGCAGCTTAGGCCTGTTACAACAGGTTCTCGTGGCCTGTGTAGGCTGCTATACAGTCCCGCTTTATGTTCATGTGTTCTGCTGGATGGAAGGCGGCTGAACACTGGAAGGAAGGTTCAGTTCCATAGATTCTCAGTCTGTCAAACTTTAAAACCTTTGTGTTAGGAAAACTATCCTGATTATTATATATCACAAAATGAAAAATAGTAGACGCAACTCTTCTATGAATTCAACTCTTATATTAAGTTTTTGCAGTGTGTAGTGTGGGAGTCTCAGCAGCTAGCCCTGAGTTGACTCCGGACAACGCAGAATATGGCAGATTAGATGGCTTCTGATGCAGAATTGCCTCATTATGGAGAGCTGGGAACAGCTGGCTTTAGAAACCTAACTTTCTTTTCTTTTATACATCATCAGATCCCATCTTGTCCACTTATTGGGTATGAGGACGTGCACTGTTTCCTTCACTGTATTAAAGTAATACGACTTTGCCTGGGTACACATCTTCCTCTGATCTATTAAACGGTGACCTGCCTGGATGTGTGCCCTGTCCTCTGAAAGGACACGTTCATTGGAACGCAGGCTGGGGACTGACCAACACTATTTGGAAAAATACAAAGTGCGTAGGAATTTTGACTCTCTCCCCGCACCAAAATGAAGCTTGTATAGTGGCCATAGAAAAAGTGCAAAGGATTCTGGGTAACATTGAACTTCAGGACTGTCTACAGGATTCTGAACTCAGTTGAGAGTAGGAGTTGGAGTTTATCCTCCAACGGGCATTGTGCCAGATTAAAGGAAATTATAAAAGCTACCCTATTTTCACTTAAGGCGATCTCGAGTTTCTTTTCATCCTAAGCTGTATTTTTATGGTCTTTGTGTTTTGTAATGTCAAATTGACCTTTGGACCTTTGAGAGTGCCCTTCAATACATCAGCTAAAATTACGGCACGCAAGGCAATTGACTGAGCACCAGTTAACTCTGCACCACTTCACATTCTTTCATCTCCCCGTCTCAGTGTCCCACAAGGTACTAGTCGCCTCGCCTGAGCCCCCGACTGCCCGAGGCCACTACAATCTGCATGTTTCCCTGTCTGGCCCTCAGCACAGTCGTTTGGGAGCGAGGGATGGGAGGGCGGAGGGGGCGCTGAGGGAGAACATCAAAGTGTGTCCAGCTCCGAACGTGAGCTGCGATGATTAAAAACCGAGACTGTTTACAGTGCACTTCCCATATGGGCCCTCTGCTCCCCCTCCCTCTAGATTTCCTGTCCCTACTTCCTATCTCCCTGGATGAGATAACAGTCTGTCCAGGGCTCCTCATGGCCGCTCACTCCTTTACATTGTTGGTTGCTGCTACGCTGAGCTTTGTTTCTGTTCTGGCACAAGATAAATACAAGCCAGGTTGGAAGTGTGAGTGAAGCATCTGCATTTTAAACTTTGCAGGAACATTCAGATTAGTCTACTCAGAATCAGTTTATTGGCCAAAGTGATCTGCAGGAGCCTGTTGCACAGACTGAAGGATCTGAGTGTCTCCAGAAGGAATAGTCTGCTCTGTCCTTTCCTGAAGAGAATTTCAGTGTTGAGGCCAGTTCCGTTTTTTATTGAGTTGGACCCGAAGATACTTGTATAACTCCACTCTGTTCACTTCCTCTCCCTGGATGACAACCAGAGCAGCCTTGTTCATCTCTCTGATGGTCCACCACAAGCTCACTGGTTTGACTGATACTAAACTTCAAGTGATTGTTGTGGAGAAATCATCTCTAAATGAAGACAGGATGTTTCTCACTGGAATTGAGTGACAACTTGATTAGATGGATGAATGTTTTTAAATGAATGTATAGTCATGATGCAGTAACAGTGAGAACTGTACAAGAGCTTAAGGGAAAAACTGAATTTTCCCTTAAGCTTCAGTTCACATTCCCAGTGATCATGTCTGGCATGCAAAGCTCTGCCATGTCCGCCGGTATGGACACCATATGAATCCTCAACATAAACACAGAAGAATCACGCTCTCATCTGTCCTATCTTTCCCTCCGTGACACTCTGTGATGATATGAATGAAACTACGATAAGCCCATCATTTCCCCTCGCTTCGCCCCGGGTGTCAAAGAGGGGTCACGTCTATGAAGGACGTGTAGAAGGAAGTTCCACTCAGGAACAAACGTCCATGTTAACATGTTAACATGTGGGTCCGACTAATGTTGTCTGACAAACGTGTGCTATTCACAAGAGACGGCTGTAACTGGCTGTTGTTTCTTCGGGCACTGGGAAGAGGCAGGTAGGGGAAACATGGCAAATCTCTTAATCCTGCCGGCCCCCTTCTTTTTTAGTCATTAGACCAGGTCTGGAATGTTTGACTGTCTGTCAGGTCCGTGTTATACAACACACTCTCGTCTACTTCTCACCACTCTCATCATGCAAACAAACCGGGAAGGTCTTTGATGCTAATGTTTATACGCACCTAGTAACTCATTTGCACAAATGAATATACGTCATTCCGATAGTTTTAAGTTCATGCAGGCACACACACACACACACACACGCGAAGTGCACACTCACACACAAGACAGTATGGTAAAGGCATTAATACAGGACTTGTCCTTGAACCAGCCCACAGGCAGGGCGAGTTGGACAGGACAGAAGAGGAAAGGAGGAAGAGAGACATCAGAGCAGAAACAAATAGCATTACCGAGCTTCACATTGTCCTCCGACACCGTGTGTGTTTGTGCCTTCACGTTCACACACTGTAATTGGTGCACACATGCAAACACACACTGGAATTAAATGTTGTTGATACAGGGATTGTCTGTCCATCTGAGAAACCACCAGGGCACCGAACGAGCAGCAAACAGGCCTTTAAAGTTGAGAGGAGTGAATCAGCACTAGTACTGCTATAAAAGAGACACACACATATTAATATATTTCTTTGATGGCCCCCAATACTGTGGTATTTGACGCACAGCCTGGCGGGGCCGGAGAGTTTTCAGGCTCTATGGAGGTCAATTATGTAAAGTATTCAGGGTTAAACTGTCGGGACTACCTTGGCATTTTTGCCTTCACAATGAGATGGTATCTTGTTGACCTTTCTGAATTCGTCCCGATAGTTCAGGTCAAGCGAAGCACCTGTCTCTTTCCAGTTGAAACCGATCCACCGGGAGTGCAGTGGAAAGCCTGCGGATCCATCGCGGCAGCGGAGGCCGAGTTATCCCCATCCTGGGGATCAAGGCCACATTTATAGAGATTTACAGAGAAGCATGTGTCAGCAGATGACAATAACACCACACGGCAATAAAATGACCACACCGCTGGTGTGATAGTTGGCCCCGTGTGTCGGCTTTGTATTCTCCCCCAGATGAAAAGACAGCTGAGATGGGAAGTTGAAACAAGCAATTAAAAAAACATTTTATAATTCTGTCATGCATTCAACTGTAACAAGCCTTCATGAGTTTAAGTTCTCACAGAATCCGGACATCTGAAAGGGTTTCTGTTGTGGAGCTGCAGATTATAGAAGTGTGTGCTAAAGGCCTCGGTGGAGGTTTGGCCCTCTCTGATTGAACTTCCAGTTGTCGTTATTGTTTCATGCGCATTTTATTGTCAGATGTTTAGTTGATGGAATGATTCAAATCCTTGAGCAAATTCGTTTGCTTTTGTGGAGCCATTTAATTGAGCATCGCTGTCAGCCGGTTCTAAAGAAACTCACACAATCTGATTTCTCCTGAATCTTCTTGAATCTGCCGGCAGCGAGGGTCAGAGGAAACGCACTCCTTAAATACATGATGTAAGGGAAGACTTTCTTATAATTGAACGAGAGCTTATTATTAATGGATACAACATTAAGTACTGTAGATTACACCTGATGATTTAAAGCTGATCAGTCTCCTCAAAGATTGTATATGTTTGATGCAGGTTAGCTTCAATGCTTCGATCAAAGGACTTGGTAGATAATTTCATCATGAAGTCTGAAGGCAGCCAGTGGTGGAAAGAGCAGCCTCTTCTGCTCCAGCCGACATCAAAGACTGGGAAGCTTTTCTGCAGTTTTTCATCTCTCCATCTCCTCTCGTTCCGCTCCTCCATCTCTCCCGCAGTGCAGCTTTGGAATTCCTCCTCGCTGCTCCTCTCCTCTAACCAGCTCGCTCTTGTTTCCTGACAGCTCTTTAAAATTGTTGTAATTCATTGCGTGTGCTTTAGTTTCGAGGAGAAAAATGGCTACATTCACTCAAAAGACAGGAAGCGCTTAGTTTGCTGAGAGGTTGGAGGAAAAGAGTCATCACCATACCACAGATAAATGCTCCCTGACAAACTCCCTCCCTCTCTCTGACTCCCTGTGGCTGCTTCAGTCACTCTCTCAGACTTTCGTCCGTTTTTTTTTTTTTCAAAGGGCTTTGTGCTCGCCGCTTTGGCTTATATAGCAATAACACTTCTCAGCATTTTAAATCATCGCAAAGTAGTCGCCGGGCTCCTCTGACACTATTTGCACTGCGTGTTTATGACAGACCTGGTAGCCTCGGCGCTGCGGAGACGTAAGCACAGAGGAGTCTTCTGAGTGCATGTAAATTGTCTTTTTTCTGCTTGAGCGCTCGGCTCAGCGATCCAGGAGGAAGAGCTTTCACCTGTGTGACGGTCTGATTCTTTATGTATGTGTGTACAAGCATGAGTGAGTCTTTGTGAGTGTGTCGGTGATGTGTGCGCGCGCCCACACACACACAGACACACACACACACGAGGCAGGGCTCCCGTACGGAGATCATTTACCAAACTCTATTAAGCGGGATCAAAGTGACTCAGATCTTTCACTACTGCATGACTACAAAAGCCATATTGTAACCCCAGACCCAGGGAGATAACGCCGCTGACAAAAAATGCTTTATGTCTCCAAAAGTCACATGGTCACTTCCAAACAACAAACAGCATGTCCTATTTCTGACCTTTTTTTCTTTTTTTTTTTAACTTCTTAAAAAGGCTTCACTGTTAGTCGTGATAATGATGCTCATACGTCAGTGCTAATAGTCAATAATGTTTACGGAAGAAAAGTCTGAAGCTACTTAAGAGTTGTTAAATACGCTGAAATATTGTCCGGGAGTGGAATTTGTTTCCACTAAGTTCTGCAGCAGTTTGACGGCCACACGCCACCCACGGTTGTATTACCATTAAATGATACATCAACGAGGCAAATATTTTCTTTTCAACATGGTAAATGCCGTAGCTAACAAATAAAACCAGTACAGGCTGCCATGGGATGTCTGTACATACAATTTATCAATACGCCTGTTTACGATTATTTTTTAAATCGACTTCTTTAAGTTCGTTAGCCCGTATCAGGACAGAATAGGCTTCAGTTGTGTTATTCCAAGTTGCTGCACACTGCCAGAGGATGTCAAACTGACCCAACAGTGTAAAGTTTGAAGTCATCGGTCAACTCAGACAGTAAATGTTATGTATATTTCAAACCTCTTCCCAAAAAAATATAGTCAAACACAAACCGACGGTACAAACTGATCCAATATCTGGAGTCGGTTGGTGTTTGTTGCGGTGTGCAGCCGCCCTGAAGAGCTTGTGTATCTGTCCTGGTGGATCTGGCGACACCTGTGTTCCCAGCAGGGAACAGGAAGGGCGGTTTAATAATAAATAGATAATAATAATAAATAAAGGATTCTGCGGGCGACAAGAAGTCCTTGAGCGACTACTTTGTCGGAAACACACCAGGGGAGCAGCTGCTGGATCGGTGCGGCCGAATGATATTTAGTTGTTTTCATAGTCGATAAAATAATCTGCCTTTTCCATCATGAGAGGAGCTGAGTAGTTTCCTACACATTGTGCATGTTAGACTGTTAAAATGAGTTTATGACATTACTGAAGAGAGCTGTGCAGCTCGCAGAGCACATACCATAACCTCCCAATAAAAGATATCAAAGGTCAAGGATGTTTGCGGGAAAGACTCAACGCTGTTTTTTTAGAGAATTGCATCATTGCCCAGGGAACATGTATTGTGCTGCGTATCACAGGGGAATACACTGTAAATCTGGAAAAGACTTTTGGCTTGAATGGGGGGCTGTGTTTTTGCCCTTTGTAGCTGCTTGCCTGTTCCTAATGACTGCTGTCTGAGTGGGAGGTGAATGATTGTTCTCCGTGAACATGGCTGATCATCCAGTCACATGCCTGACAGCATGATAGATGGCTCTTCTCCCATTCGGACTAAATGAAAATAGGCTTTCGGATGGACAAAAACAGTAGTGTGTCTGCCAGATGAGTGTGTATAACCGATGTGTTCGTCTCTGCTCACCTGCAGGGAGAGCCTCCTCCTTCCCCTTCAAGGAGGTTTGTTGAAAATCACAGGCCTGCAGAGAAATACTCACATTTGAGTGACTGACGGAGAATTTTAACGGCTGTCACGTGGCCTTGGGTGCTAAATGCTTATATGCATCCTCCCCCCGATACATTTGACACTGTCCGCTGCACCACTTCTCAACTCAGGTCTCTAACTGTGTATAGTCAAACATGCTAAACGTGTCTTTTCAGGTCTAAATGAATGAGTCAGCCAGTTGCATGTAGCAATAGTAGTAATTTCTGAGCACCAGAACTAGAGTGGGACAGGGCTCAAATAATATTATAGTCTAATTGGGTTGGATATCGTCTTGTGTCGCTGCCACTGATCTTGGGTCTGTCTGCCAATATTTCTAATACCTGAGTGGGTCCAGATGGATCTGAGTGTACTGGCTGTCAGCTCTTGTCACAGGGTATAAATCAACAGGTTTTCCTGGTATACTTTAAATAACTATTCCTGTAGTCTCATTCACAGATACATAGTCATTCATGAAAGGATTAACTTCTGTCTGTCCGTCATCCAGTTGGCTACATGACACCATAAGTAGCCTGTTGATACGGGCTGAGGTTAGTAAATAAGTAGTTGACTTACTTTCGGAGAACAAACAGATAGCTGAACCCGTTTTACATTGAAGAATAAACCCACTGACAATCTAATCTAATCTAATTGCCCTGCAGTAGTTTTTTTATTCATCCGCTCCAGCTCCAATCAGCAGTGACGGAAACAAACCCTCTCTGGTGCCACGCCTTGAACACACCTGTCAGCAAAGGGCTGTACCGGAGCTACATTCAGTTTACAGGTTGCACACAGCACGGCACAGTTATTCTAACGCTGCACGCTAACGAGTTGCTAGCAGGACATCAGTGCAGGACGGCTGAGTGAGCGCAACCCCGAAATGAGTCCTCAACCACACACTTACCAACCGACGGAGGCTCAGACAAAGGAGAAGCAACATGCTCAGAAGTATTAGGGTGTTGATCTCAGTGATGGCGGACACACTCAGCCAGCTGAAACGTCTTCAAGAATCACTTCTAGACTCGTTGTCTTCCGTTGTTGGGTGCTTGTGATATCGTTTTGGACAAACCCCCAAAAACACGTGATCACAATCAGATTGATCACAATCAGACAGTTTGTCTTTGTTCAGGACTGTGGCGCTGCCTGCTCCTCATGACAAAGTTAATGAGGACTCCATAGCCAATCTGAGGTCCTGTGTCAGACCTCTACACTGTCGACTGTAACTAATCATACCAATGCAGTCATGAGCTGTTTATTCGTCTCTACCCAGCTGGATTATCTGATTCAACACAGCCATGTATTGACCTTGTTGCATGTTCCAAAAACAACTAAAACCTGGTGTACCATCCAAAACAGCTCAGGAGGGGACAGCGTATCCAGGAGACTCGTTCCAATTGGCCATGACCTCCTGACTGGCTGCTCCTAATTAGAAACAGTCCCTCACAGTGCCTCCCTCTCTTGTCCTAAGTGAATACCTTGGCACCCAACTGGAATTCTGACAGACTGCTGTTCAAGGTGCTCTGAGAGAAGCAGGAAAGTCTGGACTGTCACGACTCCCCTCACATTTAACTCTGAAGATATCCAGCGAACAGCCAAGGCGAGGCAGATCAAGTTCTTTGCAGAACAAAGCAATTTAAGCAAACAATCACAATAAGAACAAACAAAACCCCAAAACTGAAATCAGAAGTTCCCAGAATAAGAACAATAGAAACAGTCAAAGAAAAGTAATTGGTGGCGATGTAAGAAAGGTGGACACTGAGCTTAATGTGTTCAGCATTGTTTCCAGTCTGAGATCTTCTGCTAGTTTGTTCCACAGCCGAGTGGCAAAGACACTGAAGGCAGCTTCACCATGTTTAGTCACCAGTCGGCAACAGAAACACAAACGATCTCGTTGTTGAACTCACCCACAATATTCCTTTTAATGCCAGCATGCTCTATTGGTTTTCCATCTGGAATGCACTCAGATTTTTCTCTTCAAATGGTCTTGACCACACACTGGGACTTTGTTGGGAAGTGATAGAGCTGGCAGGGTATCATCCATGTCTGAGTTACATAACCCGTGTATTTACATTTACTCCCAAAAAACCTGATGTGTTGTTGAACTTCCCCCTGGAATCCTCCAGCCAGTACCTGAAATCAGGTGGGCAGATCAAAAGCAGGGCAGTGATATCTCACCCGGGTCGTTCACCTGAGAGCCTCCACTGTGGGAGCCGCTCCAAAGCTGTAAAGGAGCAGTTTGTGACAGCTAACAAGGAATTTTTTTTTAGGGCTGTTTGGAGTCATATTGGCTTCTTTTCTAGTTTGAGATGGTCTGCTGGAGACGAGAGCTGCCAAGCCTCATTCCCTCACAGCCTGCTATTTAAACCCCCAGATTGCTGTGCGGGAGTGGAGTGGAGCATGGTGTTGCTCTTTGTTCCCTGTCCTAGGCTAGAGTTAGCACAGCAGTATCCCTGAATGCCAGCTCTAAAGACTAAAGCAGAGCTGTGTGTGGTTTGGTGTTTGGTCTTCTCACTCTGAGATTAGAGCAGCAGGTTGGCAGAAACAGAGGATTGGGTAATGACATGTCTGCAGCTCTCGAAGTCCTTGGGCTGTCTGGGACGGCAGGGCTACTTGAAGCCATGACACACACACACACACACACACAAACACCTACGCACATAAGCTTAGTGCTTCTTCCACTACCAGGGTGAATTTGACCACGAAGAATCACCAAAACAGGCAAACATTGTGGTGACAGACATAACATAGCATTTATCATCTCTGCCAAGTGAGATGTGACATGGTCAGCCACTAATAGTTGATGACATGCAGATGACACACCATCATCCACTCAGTGTCATGAGTCAAAATCACTTGCACAGAGCTTTGTGAACGTGTATAATAGTATACAAATTCGTGTGTAGTGGCTCAAAACTGATATCATAAATAACCTCATGGTGACGGTGGTAATACTGAAGGATAGTTTTGATCTTTCTCGTATAATCTATTAACATAGGTGCTGTATTTTAATCTCCTAATCTGATAAATCACCTCATGCTCCTACAGAACGTGCGTCACATTGTATGTGTCATAGGCTGGCTCTCAGAGCAGTTACATTAGTTTGATCTCGTTAGACGACCGTGTTTAACGGAGAAAGTCCCGCTGATTGCTCATAACAACACTGTCCTATATCAGTCAAGAGCATGTTAATGAAGCCCCGGTCCCGGCTCGAGAGTCAGGAGCCGAGCCAAGCGTCCCGTTGCACTGCCAGGTCCGTCTGAGAGGGAGGGAGGGAGGGTTGGGCATGCAGTTCTCTGACCTACCTCCATGCCTCTGACTTCCACTGTTTGCCCACTCTGTTAACTATTACCAAAAGGCTGTGTACGTTGGCTGCAGCCCAGCACTCTTACACATACTGTGGCCCATTATCAAAGGAGACCTGCACTACAAGCCCTGGAGTCCTTCCAAAAGGCCACAGTTTCTGCTTCAAGACCTATCAAGCACTGCAGCACTCTGAGCACTCCCCATTGCTTTCCCTCTACCTTTTCCCATTCTCTCTCTCTCCCCTAATCCCCTTGCGTGAACATGCACGTTGGTTAAACTGTCTTTGGCAGGTCCCTCTCACACTTCTTTTTATAATCTCTTTCATGTTTGCAGTCATTTTCCATGGTGTGGTTACAGTACAAATACGCTGGAAATATTTCACATCGTTAGATAATTATCACATTTTTCTAAAGATTTTATCTAATGTGCAATAATTAATTTTGCTGCTCTCATGTAATGTCACAATATGTCTAACAGCGCCTTGAACGTCTGGAAAGTCTATGGATTATTATTACTATTCCAGATTTCATACAGCTGCAACTAAAATCTGTTGATTTATCTGCCAACTATTTCCTTGATTAATGACTCATATTGTGAGGTCTATGAAATATTAGAAGGACGGTCCAACAATGTCCCAGACTTCCAGTTTATTCGTTCTAATCCTGCAATGTGAAATAACATGATATACATAAGATTTGAATAAAGCACAATTTTACAAATTAAATAAAAAGAACAAAATACATTGAGTATAACAAAATGTCATATGATGTATGACAATCTTTCTTCTTAGTTTATGTATTTTTACTTAAAACATGAATTGATTTTTATAATATTAGTAGATGAACTAATCGATTGTCTTCTGCGTTTTCAGTCAAAGCAAAACTGCAAAATAGAAGCTCATCTGGAAGTTGAGTGATAACAGGAAGTGATGGATAATGAAAGTTATAATAATGAAAGGAATAAAAGGGGTGCTGCTCTACTAATACGGCAATGAAGCTTAGTTATATACTCATGCTCAGATATGGTTGCTCATAAATGCGCCATGCCAGCCGTCTCTTATCGGTTTACAAAGGCTCCATCTACGAACGGTGCCCTCGGAATATAAACACCCGACACTGGAACCTGCTCTCGCTCTGACAACTGTTATCAGAAACAATAAAGTAATAAAGTGGCGATAACAGATTTACAATTTTGTGCTTTTTAACTATATTGTTGCCAATTACTCCGAGATAACGTGCTGCTATCTCGAGATGTCAAACATTGATATGTTTGTGATCATGACTTCATTATGTCATTAACTGAAAATTGTCTTTGATGAGATCCGGCCCTGATTGCCAAATTCATTTTGATAGTTTGGCCCACGGAGAAGCGGTCACAGACAAGAAAGACCACCATTGATCGAATGCTCTAGTTGTACATCCAGATTAGTGACGTAAAGGTGCACAACTGTCGGTTTCACCCCTCCGACAAACGGGGGTCGGAGATGAGGCACAAAGTGGTGTTAAGAGACAGTAAATATCTCTGCAACACAACACATTGATGTCTTTGACACAATACAACAACTTTTTCTTCACATTATGTTGATATTTTTGGTTAATTATCTGTTTTCTGTTGGGGTTTTTTACGTCCGTCTGTTAGCATTGTTACGCAAGATATACTCCAGATAACCTGGTGGAGGGGTGGAGCTCAGTTTAACATACATTACATTGGACTTGATCTGCAACTACAAGTGCTCTTCTACAAACAGGATTATGCAGGATTAAGACCCCGGTGGATTTTCAAGACATTTGGAGGAGGGGTGTCTGTCATTTTGGGGCAGATCTGTCTAACATACAAACATTTCTTTACACTGGCTTTGGTGGAGATATGCACTCTACAGGGTGTCCTGCAAGTTTATGGATGTTTTAAACAACTTTCTTTATGTTAAGAAGGCAAGAGAGGTTTCCAGTTGTAACTGTATAATAGTTCATACTTCATGATGTTCACAGGGGTGGAGGGTCGGGGGGTGTGGCAGCGCCCTCCCGTCCTCTATTGGCCAGCCGTCCCAGACCAAAACATCATAATCTGGTCAACTGCGTTTCACAACGAAAGGCATTTGCCAGGCCTGATAGTGAGGAGGGAGAGGAGGGATGTCTGGCTGCTTTAACGCTCATCTACAGTAATTCTAAACATCTGATCTTAGAGTTCGACCATGGAATGAGGTCATATTGTGAGGATTTACTCCGACGCATTTTTGTCTTCATTATATCAGTCAAAGAACATGTGGGACAGCAGCCATGTGAAACCTGTGTGTGTGTGTGTGTCTGCTCTGGTGTATTATGTTGCTTATTTGATCAGCTGGCAGCACCATCATACTCCAGCCAGGTGCTCCCCCATATTAGCTTGAATCTGTACACATGGCACTCTCGATGGCCTGTAAACACCTACTTTGAAGTCTGAATGGTTATATGTGTGTGTATTAAACATGGAATCTGATTCTTTATAATTGACATGTAAACAGGAAGGGCTTTGAAGTCTGTGTGTGGTGCAGACTGTATCTGAAAGTGTGATGTCAGATATCCTCGGGCCATACGCCGCAGTGTAGGTTCAGCGAAGCCCGCTAATGGGAAGAGATAATCCTTTCCCTCTTGTACCTCTCCTATGCTCACTTCCTCCGCCCAGCAGGAAGCCATGGCCTTTTTAACCCAAGAAAGCGGTGGAGACAGTAGCCTCTCTGTGGAGCCTTATCTGTGGAGCTTTTAATTAGCTCTGAGGTGTACTCCCTGCACTGTCATCCCTCTCTTTCAATGCCGGGGGGACATGATCAGGCACAAAATAGCAGCGTCTGCTGAATCGCTTTCATCCCTGACCCGATCATGACTTATTGAAGTTGCTTTGAATAAATAGCTCCCATGCAATTGAGTTAAATTGTATCCGCTTCGGGCAGCCTGGCGTAACATATAATACCAGCAGCAGATCAATTATATTGTCAACATGAGTAAGGGCGCAGAGGCACACGATACAAAGGGCCACATTTAAGCATGGCAGCACTTCGCAGGCTAACATTAGCGTTTGGTTCAAACATGCTGACGATGCTAACATGTTGATTTTGGGCAGGGGGCAGCACTGCGTTATAAACTTTATGTGAATGGAACAAACTGCTGACCGTCAGACCAGGTCAGTGTCAGCGGCCACAAACATGTGCAGCAGCTGTGTCAGGTTGTATTAATATCCAGTTGCTGACAGCTCCAGCTCAACCTCAGCTTCGGCCTTTTTGCCGCTGTCATGACGTCCATGTTGAAAATTATGAGCCTCTGGTTCCGTAAAGCCTCACCGAGGCTTCCCGCCCGGTCACTCGGTGTTACATAACTCAAGAACAGATAGTGGGAAGGAAACGCCATTCTCCCTTTTACCAGTCGGTGTACTATCAGGGTGGTTTTGGAAGTAGTTAACTTTAGGTGAGTGGTGAGATCTCAGACACACCAGTGGTTCCAGTCCACGGCGAGCAGGGAGGAGAGACGGCAGTACCATCGGAAGGCCCCCCACGCCTACGACGCCTTTGTTTTCTCGTATAAAGATTTCCTTTTGGGTCACCTCTCCAGCCTTTCAGGGCAGTGAAAGTGGATCCGTCCAGGGCTTCTCCATTACATAGCCCATCAGATAGGGAGAGTTAGATAAGTCCCCACTGTATAATAAATGTCTCATATTTGATCTTCACAGGTGGGAGCGATCTCACAACACTGTAGACATGGTGTCTCTCCTGGGACAGCTTGCACAAACACCTGCTTTTTAGGAGGGGAAAAGACATGCCTAGTTGCCTTTTGACATACAATGTGTCATACTGACAAAATGTCAACAACACACACCCTAATGTAGCCGTTTCCTGTGGCTGTGTGTGGGAAGGGGAAAGGTTAACATATCAATACTTATTCAGCCCGGCCAACCCTACAGGAAGCTTTACGGCGGGAGGCATGGACAAGTTAACCCCCCGACTCAGAGTCCCCCCCTCCATACATCACCCTCACCTCCCTACAGTGAACAGGATAGAGCACCTTTGCCTCGTCGGTTCAAAGTTCAAACACAGGGCCGGGCAATCATTGACAAAGTAAAGCTACACGCCGCTTTAATGGAGGGAGATGTACCAGGAAATCAAAAGGGGAATGTAAGAAGGGTTGGCTGCAGAATAGAGGAGAGATCATAAATACAGTGGAAAGTAAATAGCGGAGCCAGAATGTCAGGCAGCCTTGTTAGAAGGTATAGTATTGCACTGCCACGGCCTCAAAGGTTTCGCTCGCTGCTCTGAGTATGCAATACTTGTTCCGCCCTTCCCATTCACCAACAGTCAAAGCCTTGGCTTGTTAATCATTTTTCAGGGTGACATTTTCCTTGGAGATCATTGGCAACCGGGGGTAGGGGTGTGTTCCACTAGATGACCCACTGCAAGCTCTCCCTCTCGGCCCCACCTACTGCTTTGGTTAACTCGATGCTTTTTGCCCTAGTATGGAGCAAACACAGTGACCTGCTTTTGCACCACGGCCGCTGCGCTACAGGCTTGTAAAAGCTACAGATGGCCCTTTTTTTTTGCATTGTTCATTGTTTTCCTTGAATTCGGATGACTTATCTAATTTGAAGAGATGAAAACGTTCTTTATATCGGTCATTAATTCCAAAAACCGCAATCAGAGTTTTTTTTCTGTTCCGGCAGATGAAGCAGTCGGCTCTGCCAACCTCTTAATGAAACAAAGATGGACTACAGTGATAAACTAGAAAAGTAAAATGTGAAAAAAGCAGTTTTTCGCTGTTAAAAGGATCTGCCCCGAACTGTAATGGGCTCTTTGCTGGCCCATGTCCCCCCCTCTGGGACGTTTGGTAGTTTTTGTGTAATCCTGCTACCAGATGCGAGGGATATGCACCACATAATGGCATTTAGTTAGTATTTATCAAAGGTATTCTGCGGTGGGAGTGCTACTGAACTTTCCGTTAGCAGAAGAATGTTACACAGGTACAGGCTTTAGCATAACAAAGTTCACTGAAGGGCTGACCTCGGGCCTCTGTTGTTCTTACCAATGTTTGTATCCAGTCGCAATGGAAACAGGCATTTCCCCGTTTTATCTCCCTCTGTTTCCTCTGCTGTACAGATTCAGTCATTGTAACGTGCACGCTCTACTCTGTCATCATCTACCAGCTTCTTCAGCCCCTTATATTTTTAGATGTCTTATCTGATATTGCCATGGCGATGTAGAATAAACAAACCGTTTTGATAGCTGCAGGTTTTGTCGGTCGGAACCTGTCTCCCAGTCCTTTGATCAGAGAGGCCTTTTATTCTGCCAAAAAGCTTGAGAAGTTAGGAGTGCACTGGAAGGAAAATGAGGCAACCAGTCGAGCTGTGTTGTGCCACCGGTCCTCCCTGAATGTGAAGAGACAGGACTATACCTGACAGATCCTGGCAGGGTTTGAATTTTTAAACCGAGGTCCTTCAGGTGCCTGAAATGATGTTGAAGTAGCTGAAGTCTTGGATCAGCGACACACTATCACCCTTAGTTGTAACAAATCCACTCAGCCTGTGGGTGTGATGTCACTCTCTGCACACCGTACGTATGCTGTGCACCCTCAGGGTTCACTTTCAGTCATGTTTTAGCTCTTGGGACCCTTAGAAAAATCGATCATTGGTGCTGTCTGCCGGAGCGTTGACGTCATCCCGTCATCCCATCATGCAAAGCAAGAAATACATCAAACAGTACAGACAGTCTGTCATCTCTCTTGGCCGTTACGTCAAGATTGACTGACTCCTTGCTTGCGCAATCGGTGGCAATCTCATTGACACATGCATCGTGTTGTTTGGTCTTGACATATGCTCTACCATTAAGCAACGGGCCCTCCTTTCCTTTTATCTTCTAAAAAGTTCACACAAGAGAAGAAAATATTGCCATCCGACTGTATTTGTTCCGTGACTTTCTAATGACGATTGACATGTTGGTGATTGAGAGGGAGGAACCGTCTTGTTACTGGTTGCGTACAACGTTGTTGAAAAGTTTGTTTGTTCATTGTTGGGTTGTTGTACATGCCAGCGTGACTTAGACTAAGTAAATGAGTTTCAGTTGGAGGGTATATCAGCTGGGGTGAGTGACTGTGGCATTGTGGGATAGGGGGATGGTTGCATTGATAGGGTAGGTGTGTGGATGTGTGTGCACGATTGACAATTTGTGCATGTGAAGTTGAGCATGAGCACCGAGCCTCTACATGGTGAGGTCACTGCTCATTTGCCCTTTTGTGGGGGTAAGATTGGGGAGCAGTGATGCTTGCTGCAGAAGGGGAGTGTGGGAACAAACTGGCCATCGCACAGGGGATGGGGGTGGGGGTAAAAGATGAGGTAAATGTTCTGGAGCCCAACAATCAGCATGTTGATGTCTTCACTGGGTGGCCTAGTTCTATGGGGGTTATAGCACAGAGCAGGTGGCTAGGTCTCAGGGCGCTGTGGGAGCTTTGGGCACCATCCTGCTGGATGACGAGCTGCTATCAATATGAATCATTCAATGTGGTGTCAAAATAAGGAATTCCACATGACACTAAACTCAACAAGGTGTAGCAAATGAATGGGGTTTGTTTTGCACTTGTATGACATGCACTGTGATATTAAGAGGTTCGGTGCTTCAGGGTTTTATTTCAATCATACCTCCTTAAATCGAAAACAAATTATAAAAGCATGTGGTAACTGGCAGCTTTGCTCTTGTGAGTGACAAATTGGTGACTTCACACAGAGACCGTGAGTTCAGTCTCTGGTAGTGTGGTAATGTATGTGTGTGGGGAACCAGTGAGGGTTCCCAGGGTTTGTTGGAGCTGACAGTGGTTCATACTGGGAACCTCGGTTGCTCTCAGTGAAGCATTTGTAGGTACAAAGAATTGGATGTTGAGAAGATGGCAGATATAAATTAAAGCTTGTCTCGGAAGAGACATATAATTCACAATAACCAGGTTGATTACTGACGTTAAGGTTATGCGAGAGCATACACTGTCTCTGTGATGCTATCAATGTAATGCTTCCCCAGATGGTTTCTGGGTAATAGTAAAGATTTACTCAAATCTGTTTCAAATACCAAAAGAGCACAGATTGTCTTCAAGTTCTGATCAGTCCTAGTTCTGTGTCTTTGGCCAGTTAGGATTGCTAACATTTAATAATTAACCTCTAGTTCTCTGCAGAAAAAAGTCTTCACCGTCATCGAGTTAATAGCTTTAGTTCCCACAATAACAGTGTCTTTTATCCCCTGCTTGACTCCACAACACCCCCAGCAATCTCCAGGCTTCTTTATTCCACAACATTTATAATTTTTCCAAGCGTCATTGGCCTCTGTTGGAACTTTATCAACTCCCCCCCCTCCCACTACAGCCACACTCGTTTGGGAGGGAAATCTTAGCTACTCACACTCAAACCTGTCAATGAAAGGCCAGCTGTTACCCGCCCTCTGCCGGCCTGCCCAGGCCTCCGTTAGATGCTCGCCTCCGACCTACCCCCACCCACAATCCCATACTCACACACACACACACACTCTCAAAAAAACACACACGGTGCCCAGGCTTGTGTGAAAGCATGAAATGCCATTACCAGGACGCATCAAGTTACGCGGGCACAGCACCAAGCTATGTCCCCACTGCTAACGACGGATGTGGTGAGAAACATTCGCTACTTGCTAACTACACTTCCAGCATGGCACTGTTGCTCTGAGCTCTCTCTCTTACACACACACACACACACACACACAGGCCTCAAGGCCACTGGTTGTCAGAGCACTATTCTGTAAAACCTA
>CAAKHC010007066.1:26751-38467 GCA_901007825.1 Macroramphosus scolopax
CCCCCGCACACACACACACACACACACACACACACACACACACACACACACACACACACACACACACACACACACACACACACACAGTCCTCAAGGCCACTGGTTGTCAGAGCACTATTCTGTAAAACCTAACCATACGACAGAAATAGGACGCAACCGTCTTTAATGTTAGAGTCCTCTCAAGAAAACACAGGCTGCCGCTGGGACCCTTTGGTTTACATGCAGAACGTGGCCAGCTTATATGTTACTGTAAGAGAAGGGAGATCTATGAAGCTGTAATCAGGCAAGAGTGAGGAGGAACGCCACAGCGGAGAATAATGAAATACAATTAGAGTTAAGAGTGTTGTTCACTCTCATTTTCAGTTGTTGAAATCTTCAATCAAACTGAAACAGTCGTACATTTCTGACAATTATGTTTTCATGAAATTCGACACACACAGGATGAACTGCTTCAACTGTCATGTCCCTTTTCTTTTCTTCTACTGCCATTATCAGGTCAGATATTTCCTCTCTGCTGCACTTTGTGTTTAGTGCTATGTAGCAAATGTTAGCATGACATAAGAACCCACTCTTATTCCAGATAGTGATGGTAGAGACTGGTTGTATTTCTGCATTCTCTGCATAGCCCGAGGACACTAAAACAGGTATCTTCTGCATCTGATATCAGCTCATATCACACATCTTGAGTCTCACCCGTCGCTGCGTTACCACTTTCCTTCCACCAGAAGTGATTTCTTGTCCTTCAACAATAGTATTTATGATTAAATTGTTTAGCATAAGCATCTTTAGCATCTTTTCTCATGTCTGCGTATCATTTTTCCGATACATTTTTCCTTGGGTTAGCTGGGCTGGGTTAGCTTTAATGAGAGGACTCCATTGTTGCTCGGAGCTGCCGCCTGCTTGCAGCTGTGGATGAAACTATCTGGTGTATTTGGCACACTGCCCTTCTTCGACCTAAGATTCTAACAGGCGGAGGCGGAGGCCAACACATTGGATGTGCTTGATGTGGACTGATGGACAGCAGACAGCTTGCAATGGCTGCAGGAAAACTGAGTGCTTTCCTAATCTACTTAGACAGGAATCCATGGAAACCAAATGCTGCTGGAGAGGGACAGGGAGTTACAGTAGATGAGAGATTGGATAACGAGTGAGCGTTTCCCGCTGTTGAGGATTTCTTCCACCATTCGGTTGTGGTCAACGGTTCTTCCTCACTGTTGTTTTCCTTGTTCTCAAGACCCATAATCTGTTTGTGCAGTTTTCACACTGAGGTATGTAGCTATGTGACAACATCAAACTCCAGTGTAAACCTTAACATGTGGGCTCCACGGCCCTCTCGGTCATCATCACGGCCCACCAGATGCTGCTGACAGTCAAAACAATAAGATCTCTATCATTTTATCCCCCTGGTGCACCACTGTGTTTGGTTACTTTGTCATTGGCTTTTCTTTTGTGAACTTCATAAATGTGCCGTGACATCATCTGATCAGGGTCCTCATCTTTCCGAGACGTCTGATGAAGGTGGTGCTTTTGGATCTCCTACATTACACTCGTCAAATCGGATAACGTGATGTGTGAAGTCATCTGCAGGCTTTTGTTGAGCTCCTCTGAGCGGCTCTGCGAGAGGGCAGGCACGACCTCGTGTACATGTAACCCAAGCTCTTGGAGCTGAATGTAATGAAATCATATTTTCGCTATAAGACGGAGGTGTTCAAACCGTGAGGCGTGCCTCCCCAGGGGATGCAAGGGAGTTGAAGTGGGGAGAGACGGGAAAGGCGTGAGCCTCACAACTCCTTTGAGTCATAACGTATCTGTATTGTGTAATAGATATTTTTAGATTCAGTGAGACTCCTTTCTGTTGGGCATCATGTACAGAACTCGTGAAGTTTGCTCGGAAAACCTAAAGAACTAAGTGATTTTCACAGTCAAAGTAATCCAGTGACCGTTGTTATCAGCTGGTACATCGCAACAGGGGCCCCACAGGTAAATCACAGAGTCCATGGCAACATGTTACTTCCTGTTCACGTCCTTCAGTTCAGAGAAGAAGAACGGTTGGTTCTGTGGGAGCATGCAGGTCAGCAGCGAATCCAAGGTGCAGTGATTCTGTAGCAGAGGTGAAGCACGACGGAGGAAGCACCACAGTGGTGGAGGAAAAGATCGGGATAAGATGGAAAGTCAGAGCGGATAAACTGTTGTCACGATGAGCTGATGGGAGGCAGGTGTGCAGACGGAGTCAGGTGCAGCGAATCAGGAGGGAATAGTGCTGCTCTACACACACACTGACTGGAGCTATTAAACTGTTGTGTATGTGATAGCTCATCTGTTCTGACACTTAATGCCTCATGTGGACCATCATCCCTACAGCTATGATGAGATAACATTTCAATTAATGGCACTTCTGAGTGAAAATCTATTGTTTGGTTTGCAGAAAAATCCTCTTTTCGACACTTATATTTCTGAGCCAAATACCAGGACACCTGGTGAAGTAACTGTTGAGTCAGTGTTATTTATCAGCATTCATATCATGGAGATTTATAATGTTTAGAGGTGCTGATGGTTCTCAGATTTCTCTGGTACATGTTTAATGGTGTTGCTAAGTCGCTCGGCTGCTGGATGTTGACCCAGCAATCTGTCCTTTGTGTGGCTGCTGTATCGTGTCTGCATGCCGGTCTGATCAGCACCAGAGTGGGTTAGTAAGTAAGTGGCCAGGCTGGAAAGAAAGGAGACGGATGAAAGAGGACAGATTACATATTCATCTGGCCCATTTAGATGAAGCGAAGCCTACAGAGATGCCTGTCGAAGCACACTGACGAACGCCAGATTACTCACAGGTGCATCTCTGAGACACACTCCTCAATCTCTCGCTCTTTTCTCCGCCCGTCTCCGTTTCAGACGCTTGTGTTTCGTCACCTTCGGCTCGGTGTGTATTATCGTAGGCCCTCATCTCCTTCATCTTGGCGCGTTTCTGCTTGTAGAGTCTTTGTGCGTTATCTCCAATCTCCACTGCTTATCAGTTTCCTTTTATGCGCAGGTTTTTTTCTTTCTTCCCTTGTCTGTTGCCGGCATGCTTTCATTTTTCCACAGTTGTTCACAATAAAGTCTTTCATCGGAAGGTTCTGCTTTAAGGCCCGTGCTGCTTCTCTCCCCGCTGAGATACGTGACCCAGTGAGGTTGTTGATTTCATGAGGGAGAGACAGAGAGGTGCAGATAGTGGACGGATGATAGAAAGGCCTTTAGAGAAATGTCAGGAAATATAATTTGTTGTTATATGAAGTATCAATCTTTGACCTTGACATGTTTTCCTGAAACAAACTGGGCCTTGTGAGTTAGTTTTATTTAACTAACTAGCTGTCACCTCACTAGCTTCATGTTTAAACAAGCTGACATGTGAGTGGTATTGATATTCTTATCTGGCTCTTGACAGGATAGCGAATACGTAAATTTCTCAAAAACTGTCTTTCTTGAAGTAACAAAACTACACAGGGCTGCTTTCAAGGTTCTGAGGAAATCACAGGATGCGTCTACCATGAATCTTCCTCTCCTTGGGGGTCTTGCAGCTTGTCAGGCGTGTTTTTGATTCATATCTAATCTACCTGTCTGCTCCTCTCCCACATTCTACCTAATTGGCCCGAAGGGCCAAATTGACAGTGTGCTTCCAATTGGATACACACCAAAGGAGTGTCGCAGCCTAGGGCCAGATCCATCGCGTGCAACTACCTTAGCCTCTAATTAAGCTTCTGAAGGGAGCGACAGCCTTTAAGAATAGAGATATAACTCCGTGTACAACTGTTTCCCTTCTTTTTCCTCCGTCCTATCCCATGTCCTTCCGTCGAGGCCCCTTGTTTTGTTGCAGCATGTGTGCATCGTGTTCTGTGGCCGGCTCCAGCAGTGGTGGCTGGTAGTGAAGCTGCAGCCACTGCTGAGGGATGATTCCTCCAGATGATCCTGTGTGTAGCAGCAACAGCGATGCAGCTGGAATTGTTATCTCCTTTGATATTAGGGCTGCATGTAATGTGGAAAACACCCTGGGCCGGCTCCACTTCCTCCTCAGACGATAGGGGCTTCACATGCCAGTTGTTTTTTATAATCCTCCTGAGATCTGAATTCAGACATCACTATGTTAAATATTTCCCCATCGCTGTTTTTCTAAAGGCTCAAATAAGAATATGGGGATTACATTTGGCAGATAGGCCACAAACACAGCTTGGCATTAGCTTAGCTTGTTTTGTTTTTTTTTTAAAGCGGTTTGCTTCTGAAACACACTCAGCACAACAAGTGTGTCACACCCAAAGTCGAGGCTGCTGCTCGAAGGAAATGACTTAATTTGAACGTGTGGTAAAACTGGAAAGTGTCTGATAAAATTATGCATCAACAGCTCACTGTCCAAAGAGGCGGAGTCAGATGAAGAACAATCACGCCGCCGTATTTTCCTCAGGCCTTTGCCACTGATACGCTGCAGCCTTGTGATGAATGTCTGGGATTCTCAGGTCTGTCTTTACCTTAACAACATGTTCTTTCGGAGGGAGGAAGTGCTTTGGATGTCATGGCCCGTGGGGCTGCATGTCGAGACACACCCCTCCCTCCTTCCCTTCCCGCTTTCTCTTCACACCCTATGCACTGATCTCCCAATTTATCCATTTCTCCTGAGGCGACAGTCCTGTCTCCTTTAATAGACCTCTCTGGGCTCTGAGGTCCACATAATGAGACAAACACACTCGCTGTAAAACACTGCCAACATCACTTCAACACTCCGAAATAGTTTGTGTGCCTGTAAATGTTTGCAGTGTGTATGTTTGTTCATTTATATCGGAGGAATGTCTTAAGTAAACCACCGATAGAGAGAGCGAGGTCACGGCAGCTGTGGATCTCTGTAAACACAGATGTTTGCTTGTATCTCAACACTGACCGGTGTCATTGGACGGTCCCGAATCTCACTGCATCATATACATTAACAGCATAGCCGCATGTGATACGGTACATTTAAAGGTATTGTATGCTGTGAGCGTCATGTCAGATTGAGCCTCGTCCAGTGAGACAACGACTCCCTTGACTTCCATAACTACCACCTCTAATCGATGTTTGCTGGACTGGTTTCTTCTGAACACACAGACATTGAACTGATAGATGCTTTGGCGGTTATTTCGTCGGAAAATGTTGCCTGAGTGTTACTATGTTGGAAAAAGAAGTCAGTTGCTGTCATGCATCATGAAGTTTCTGAGATTTCTTTAACATGTCGTCCAATTGGAAGACAGCGACCTTGTACATGTCTTGTACTTCGGTGTTGAGCTGCTGTTGCTTTGTGTGAGGGGTTTAACCTGCAGGTGACAAATCTTTTCCTGCGAGGGAGGCCTGGAGGGTCTAAGAACACACATAATTAACCATGAATTTATAATTAAATCGGCAGGATTGAGTCTTCCCTTCAGTATAAGATACCAAAAAATACTTTCGTTTCTTTATAATGAGGACAGTTGGACTAATGATATATCGCTGCTTTCTTAACCTGAGTGACGGGTTTAGCTGGCACCTCGGTGAAGAGTGTGCCTAATGTCTGTTTGTGTGCCAAGAATCACAAGAGAGCAGCGATAACCACTTAAGTTCCCAGTGATACCGCCTAAGCTCGAACATTACACTAGTCTGTGCTATCAGGATGACTCACGTCAGGCTCTCTCAACATTGCAAAGATATTAGGCTGGCAGAGTGTCAGCATGACTAAACATCTGCTTCGGTCCCACATAGCTGCCAGTGTTGGTTTAATAGTTCAATCTATGTTGCCAGCCCGAATACTGGAATACACAGAAGGACACACCCACAGGTCACCAAATGCTTTATGGGTAATAGACTGATTTATTTCTTCCGCAATTACTGAGCTGTTTCTGAGTCACACCGTCATTCAGGCAAATCAAAGCAGTAAACTCCGGAGTGTGAGTGTATGCGTGCGGAAGTGTGCGTGCATTTGTGTGTGTGTGTGTGTGTGAATGTAATATGTGATAAAATCAGCATAATAAACACCTTTGAAGCAGGATCATGGCAGGACAGCTTTCATTCAACAATTACTGGAATTTAGATGGACACGAACAAATTCAGCCTTTTCCCACACGTCCTCTTCATGATCTGATGTCTGCTGCCAACCGTGGTGGCAGCAGACATGGTGCAATGAATGAGTGAATCATAAGTAGCCCTTATTATGTGACAATGTGTGGACAACATTGTGAGCCCCCCTCGAAGTTAGGGGCAGAAATATACAGATGAGTTTTATTCCATGTGCAGGTTTTATTTTATTATCAAGGATTAGTTATTCTATTCTTGAGAAGCAATTACAATGAGAATTGAAGCAGTTTTTTTTCCGATAACATGGAAGGGGTGGGATCTATGAGCAATACTGCAACGAGCCACCAGGGGGCGATTGAGGTCTTTTGGCTTAATTTTTGGGGAGCTGATATGGCGTCTATCAGCATCCTATCTATGACAACCCCAAATCACAAATTACAAAGCCTCAATGGGCTTTAAAATCTGCACAGTACGACACCTCCTGTTCTGACTATGGATTACAGTAAGAACCCTACTCTGAAATATTTTAGCTTAGCTTGCTCTCCGCGCAACAGATGTTTTACATTAGCAGAACATCCAAAAGTGTGTGACTAAAGCGTTCAATGTTGACGCACTGCCCCCCTCTCTAGCACTGTTATTTTACCATTATCCCTCAATGATGAGCAGGTGTGAATGGGGAAAGGAGGGATATGGCTGCCGGGACGTGACGGGCGGTGTAAAAGGTCAGGGCTGCTGTTGGTTTGGCTCTGATGTGGTTTACCAGGGAAAGAGCTGCAGCGTGTTGCAGTTTGGGAGCGTGGCAGCTGGTCTTTGCCACATAGCACTGATTCCTGTAAGGAACAGGCCTTTTCAAAGCTGGTTCTGATTTGCGGCCCACCCACAGAGCTGCACGACTTTAATGGACCCGACTGAGGGAATGCTGTGCTTTCCACCAGCCTTTATCATTTCTGTGCCGGAGTTCAGTTATTTACTGCGGTCAACAGTCGAGTTCCATAGCTTTTTTTCTCTCTCTCTCTCTCTCCCGCCTCTTCTTTTCGCCGGGTGCAGGTGCGCGTGCAGTCATCTGAGATGTGTTGGCTTGTCTACAAAGGCTCAGACATAAAAATGGATCAGGAAATTCTGGTTCCACTTTCCACTCTGTTCCTCCCCTCTCATGGCAGTAAATACCACACATCAACCCCCTGACCCACCCACAGCTGCAGGAAAAGGTGATGAAAAGTTATTGCCACATTGTTGTTGACACCTGCCCGGTGCTAAGTAGCACTTCTTCCCAGTAGTCTTCAATTAGCGCTGACTTCAATGATTTGATCAATCAGACAGGAGACAGGGAGAATCTGATACTGTTTTTCTGCCACAGGCGGCTCAGGAGACAAACTTGACTCGGGTGACGGTTAATAAGGACTGTCGGCATTGTGGATCCTCCAGTTGACTCCATTTGAGACAGGATCCTTAAGTCTCCTTTCATGTCATATGAGGTCACTGTCCTTTGTGTCTACTGCTCACACACACACACCGTCGCAGAGGCTCACAAATACCCGTCGTCCTCACACCCTCAGGGCCCGAGGAAGGAGACCCAGCAGAGGAAGTGTAAAGGTCTAATGTTAGACCGCTGAGTGACTGTGGAGGGATACTAGATCAGGTTGCGGGGGCCAGCCAGCTCTTTATTGTCATCATGACATCCACTGAATGGATCTTGTCTCCGTCAGTAGGGTCCTGTTTGTGTCGCTAGACCTGCCCAGAGGCGCTAACCACAGAATGTCACAGTGGAAATTAGAATTTCTTTGTATTGCAGAGGAATGCCATTCATACATTTTTTGACACGAAAAGAGATACTGGACCCAGTGCTTCACAACGATGTAACCTTCTTCCATGGCGAGACATTCCTACACATGAACCAGGCTGCACGGGTCACTCCTTGATGAGAGAGAGTTTGAATTGAATCATGTCCAAAACATGTCCTGAAGAGATTTCTGATGAAAAACAATTCATTCATTTCTAATATAAGTGTCATAGTGATACAAAGGGAACAACCCAGGGAATGTTTTTTCATTGCAATTATAATTGAGAGCATTTAAGAAGGGTATGCATATAAATCCTGAGCACTCTGAAGGTCTGATGTTGTCTATTGTCGTGCATGACTGCAGAGAGAAGCTGCCCAACCTGAAAAGTCCTTTAAAGTGTAATCTGCGCTGTAATCTGTATTTGTGATCACGCCACTGTATCCGAATAGTTTCTCTGCAAATTATTGCAACATGAAGGGATCAGAAGAATCTGTCTTCACAAAGGGTTTATCAGTAGTTGGTATTGGTCCATGAACAGATCTGGAATCAATCACTCTATTTGAGGGTTGGTGTTGAATCATCGTGTCTGCTTAGTATGTAAGTGATGTCGATGGACCAGAATACTGCAAGATGCTTAAATGCTTTGATATGTGGCTTTGCAGCTTTCTTTTATCTCGTAGCATTGTGATTGCTATCTGCAGGATTCCTGCATCATGAACTAGAAGTGGACTCAGAGCGTGCAGAACTCCCCCCAAGGCGACTGTACAAAGAAATGCTTTTGCTTCGCCGTATGGGTTCCTATTGGCCCGTGCTACACCCTGTCACCAAGTTCAAGGAAAATCGGTTGTAGTTTTTGCATAATCCTGCTAACATCCATGCAGACAAACAAAAAAGATGCGAGTAAATCCTTGCCGGCGGTAATAACATCGCTGTGTGATCCCAGCCGTCCTGGGGGCAGAATGCTTGTGATTACCCGCTCAGGGCTACGGCTGCCCGGGCCTGTGGATTCGTAGGCAAGAGAGACCATCGACGGTTGCCAACTCTCAACTGTCTGTCAGTGATGCCTCGGCTCGCATCCAGAGTCAGTGGTTTGGCCACAATATTAGAAAACAAGGGAGTGCTATCACTTAAGATGAAAAGACTACGTAGCGAGGAGGACGGCACGATGAAGAGCTGCGATTGAAATACATTTTCTGTCAGGAAATGACTTTGAGTGTGGAACTGCCTCCAGACTCGGTTTGGCAGCCGGCAACCAAAAGACAGTTAGACTCTCTGTCAGGAGCATGCAGAGGACACTACAATGTGGAGTCACACTGTGTTTACGCTCAATCCCGACCAACAGTAAAGACAGAGAGTGAAGGAAAAGTACGCAAGCAAAGTCTGGGTGTGCCCGCAATTGATGTCAGACGTCTTCTCCGCTCAAGACGAGAAGCTGCAGGAAACGGCAATGTTTTGTCAGCAGGCTCGGAGCCCCTAAAGGTTAGGAGTCAGGCCGGGGATGATGAACTGCTGCTGGGGTTGCTCTTCCAAGCCTCATGACCAAGGTCTCTCTCGCTGTGGGCCAGCAGTAGAGTGGTGCCTACTTGTGGTAGCGGCTGGCCTGTAAATCACAGACTGTCCGTGGTGAAGAGATTTATCTTGTGAGTACCAGAATACACCAGCAGACCTGCCCTACCAGGCAGTACAAGTACCAATTTAAATGCTTCCCTATGATATGAAAGCGCAGCGGTGATGACAGGCTGTGCTCTGTTCCAGGCTCCTTACCTTTCATCCTGGAGAATATGGAGGGAGAGCAGAAGACTGCTGAAAGGCTATTAAAGTAGAAAGTACTGCGCCATAATGTTGCCGCTGCGAGTGTATCGAGTCTGGCTCAATGCACTTGACACACTCTTCGTCTTCCCCTGCTATAATTATGCTCCAAATATATTTTAATGAGGAATGATGTCTAAATAATTGTCATTTGTGCAAAGCCATTTGTTCGCTTGAGGATATTCTGCATGTGTGTCTCTGTAAATAGTCCTTCTCTTCACTGGCGCCCAGACAGAACTACAGTAGGTGAATTCTGCAGGGTTCATTCATCGGACTCGAGGCCGTGTGCCGATGTTCAAAGCCGCTACAGAGGTGGCACGGTTCTGTGAAAATGAAAGCCCTCCAGCGGCAGACGGCTTTACTGTGTTATACATACGTTTTACATTCTGTTACCGAGTTGGAGAAACGATGAATGTGTATATATGAGATCAAGACTTTTATGAGTGTTTCCTGGGTCGTGGTGTTGAGTTTGTGCCGCCAGATGTTATCGCACAAACTTCTGCATCCAGTATTTAAGCCTTCTGTCACTGAAGATAAACATAGTGTGTCGTGTATTTACAGTGATTGGTCGTACTGCTTGAGGATCCTCAAATCGTTCATTCATTTAAGTCCAATGTGCACGGAGAGGAGGGACGTCCTTGTTGAACCTTGATGTTAAACTCAGTTATTTGGGGTAAATGTATATTTCATCGTCAACAAGAGACACAGTAGAAAGTAAGTATGACATGACCGACTAGGATCTACTTTGAATATTACCCGTTTTGATCGGGACTACTTCTTCTTCTGCCTGTCTGACTGTGTTCGTAGTTATGCACGGATTCAATTCAGTTGTCAGAGCAGCAGCTAAACTGTATTTGATGAGTGTGGGAAGACTGCGAGGTACTTTGGCAACACCACGAACACTTACTCACAAGACAGAATGTGATGAGGTGAAGAAGCCGCTACCTGGAGGAAAAAAGGTGCTGATAGGTTGAGACAGACTCTGTGTTTGACTCTTTGTCTATAAGCACATCGTTAATTGAAAATTGATTGAATAGATTAGATATAAACACACCTGCTGTGAGGTAACTACCTCCAGTACCTACAGGTGGCACCAAATCTGTCAGGACTTAAAATCGTAAAGATTGTAACTTTGGCGGGGATGTTTTCTTCAGAGTCCCCTTCGAGTGAATTATTACATAATTACATTCGAGTAATGTTTATCTACTTATCAGATATACATTATTTTGAAACAATGAATCCGAAGTGTTAAATTTGTACTGCACAGAAAACATACCAAGCTGTGTTGACCTCATGGATACGACTGCGCCCCTAACAGTGTTTGATATAACACTTGTTCACACACACACACACACACACACACACACATATACATGGTATGAAGAGAGAGTGGCGTTCCAGAGGGCAGCAGTGTTTACCTGCCCACTTCAGTGGATTCCTGAGCCTGCCGGCTCAGACGCTGAGGTAGAGGCTGCGGTGCCTGCGTGTCTACTGTCTACACCGGAGACATTCTTAGCCTGATATCAGTGCCGCACGCTCAACAAAGATGTTGAAAGGCCGAATTGAAGCAGGGCTCGGAGAGGAGTGGGGGGTAAGAGAAAGGAGGGAGGAAGTAGGAGAAGATAGGCAAAGTCGCGTAATAACATTCACTATTGTAAGCCTTGAAGTGTCCTGCATGCCGAGGGTGAGCAGGTGTGAGCTTCTGTATATGTGCGTGCGTGCGTGCGTGCGTGCGTGCGTGCGTGCGTGCGTGCGTGCGTGCGTGCGTGCGTGCGTGCGTGCGTGCGTGCGTGCGTGCGTGCGTGCGTGCGTGCGTGCGTGCGTGTGGTGGTACTGTATGTAACTGTGCAGGCATGTGCAGGGGCACATAGTGTACAACATTTGTTGAAGTCAATGCATCTGTGTCTGAGTAATAAATAAGTGTGTGGGTGTTCCAATGTCACTGCTAACATTGTTTACTAGTTTCTTGGTTAATCAAAAAGCAGTGTGTGTGTGTGTGTGTGTGTGTGTGTGTGTGTGTGTGTGTCAGATAGCGAGATGAAGCGACTTCAAAGCGGCGTGGCAGCATTCTCTCAGCCCAG
>CAAKHC010007070.1:3591-18568 GCA_901007825.1 Macroramphosus scolopax
GTATTTAGACTGACAATGTTAAGTGGGAGAGATATAGAGCACACAGGTTGGTTAACATCAACTGGGTCAGAGCTGCAAGACAACAACTGCAAACCTTAAATAAGTAGGATCAGATTTTGTATTTTATACCTATTGAAACAGAGTGAAGGGTCTTGCTTATGAATTGTAAAAATATTGTTTACTGTATGTCTAATGACTTTTAAGTCAAAGAAAGGTAAGTAGAACGTCCATAAAACATCTGACATTCGGAGTAATATTTAAAAAACCTGAAACTTAAAGATTTAAGAGCCTGTCATTGGGGTCGTCTCTAACAAAGTAATAGGAATTCAATCTGCCAACTAAATGCCAGAATCTCACAGAAATGAAAATAGCATTATGTAAACCGGAAATATAGGATATAAAAGGTGCCAAAATGCAACAACATAGAAGTACCAGAAAGACAGCCATGTATATGCCATGTACAGAATTATTCAACAAAATGAACTCGGTGGACAGGGAGTGAGATACTGAAATATAAATATGGCTATTTGGGGTTCGTGGGTGTCCACGTTCTTAAACTGTGAACAGGTTAAGAAGCAAGTGGGAAGCGTCAATCGTCACCATGGTTACAGAGACGGCGTCCGGTTCAGCGTGGGGGCGCGGTGAATCATGGGAAAGCCGTTTTTGTTTGTTGTGGCGCTGGGACAGGACGAGCAGAGAACTCGAGCAGAGAACTCGAGAGAGACTTTTCTCCGAACTTTAACTAAAAGGTAATAAAGTAAGCCAGAGTACTGCATACTTACACGGTGGAATCAGCAACTAGTTGGTATTCAACGATAGATAGCATGCCAGAAAATACGCTAGCATAGCTAATTGTCTTAGCTGCTTGTAGTTAATGCTACATGCTAACACAACTTAGCTCAGAGTGAATTACACTGTGTGCACAATTATTAGGCAAGTGGGTATTTTGACCATATCATCATTGTTATACGTATTTTCCAACTCCAAGCTGTATAAAGTTGAATGCTTATTGGATGTAAGCACATCAGGTGATGTGTATTTGTGTAATGAGGGAGGGTGTGCCCTTAGGAGATAGACACCCTATATCAAGGTGTGCATAATAACTACGCATTCTTTTCCTCAGGCAGAATGGGCCCAAAAAGTGATTTAACTGCAGCACTCTTGAAATTGCTAAGATATTGGTGCGTGATCACAGATCCATCAAATGTTTTGTTGCAAATCGTCAACAGGGTCGCAAGAAACGTGTTGAGGAAACAATAAAGCTACCAGGAACCCATCACCCTCCAGTTCTGTCATATTCCAGAACTGCAACCTCTGAATAAACTTATCTTTACTTTCTTAAATACTCAGGTTTGAGGTTTAACATTTTGGATTGAATACTCTAAATCCCTACTTGCCTAATAATTCTGCACACAGTGTATATGGCGATAATGTGCCTCCAAGAAAACCTCATTTGATATTTAATCAGTAAACACACACATACGTACTATACAGAATTAGGTATTTATGTGTTCCGCAGAAGAGATTGATGAGTAATGTCTGGAGGGAGGATGCCGAGCTGTCCTGCTTCTGCATCGTACGGCTTCAGCTCAACTCCTGTTAAGTCTAACGATGGGAAACAAGTCCACACGTCCAACGGCATGGACCACGGAGTCCTATCTGACGACGACGAGGACACATTCTCCCTGCTGTCTCCAATATACCATGATAGCTTCGACAGCGATGAAGAGTCAGACCCTGGTGCGGCTCAGCAGACCTCACCGAGGCACCACGACGACTCCAACCTCAGTGTTTCTTCTGTCAGGTACTTCTTCTTTTGTAGACTTTTTGATTCAGACAAGCAAAATACAAGTTTGGAGTAATGCATAATGTTAGATCTGTTGTTTTCAAGATGTGAGCTACCAAGAACCCCGTCAGAGCAGATGCTTGGTGCAGTGGTGGAGCGTGCAGGCTTACCTACCCTCAGTGCATGGGAAATGTGGCTGGTGAGCAAAGCCAAAGAGGACCGTCTCAAATTGGAGAAGAAAACAGAGGAGGCAAGCTGCTGTTAATGATTTGCTCTTCTAAAACTGCCTTTTCCTTGTTTTTGTGGGCACATGACAGCCCACCTGTTTAATTATTGTTCCTAAACATTCGTTCTAGTCACTTCAACATTTTTAGCTGAAATATATCATGTTGTTTTTTAAATAAGGAGCGTTTACTCAAGAAAAAGAAAGAGAAAGAAGAAATGCAACGGAAACAGAAAAATGTTGTCATAGAAGAAAAGATCCAAGGATGGCTGAAGATGAAAAGAGAACAGGTGGAACTTGAAACTCAATAAATCCCAGAAAGCAACACATTGTAATTCAGAATTGTGTATAATAACACTGTAATGTTACAATATCTGCTGATGTCTGTTATGTGTTTTTTTCCTATAATCAAGGAAAAGCAGGAGCAACTCCTGAAACTGAGCAAAGAGGAGGAAGAGATACAGAGGCAGCAGGACAAACTGAGGGAGACTGAACAGAAAGCTCAGCAAAAGTACAAATACTGGCTGCAGAAGAAGAACCAAGAAAAAATAGAACAAGAAAAGAAGGCGAAAGTAATTTGGATATATTTTATTCTTTTTAGCTTTTCATTTGGAAAGATTCTTGTGTTAAATATATTTTTATAAGGACATGAAACATATTATGAGACCTTTTTGTCACAGGAGGAAGCCAACCTGAAGGAGGAGCAGGAGAAGGAGCGTCGCCAGAGGGCAGAAGAGAAATTTAATCAATGGCTGGCAAAAGCCAATGAAAAAAGCAGAGCAAGTCCCAAATCACCTTGTTACCCAAAAAGTAAGCATCAGCATAATTTTTTGATTAAGCATATAACTGATTTCACGTGTGGCTTTTATACAAAACTAGTGGCAGAATAAATGTTTTTCGGTGGATCTCTTCCTCTTATCTCTTCCTCCAGGCCCCTTTGACAAGTCCTACCCATCACCCAGCTATTACAACCCGATCCCATGGAGGCCGATTCACATCCCCCCTCCAGAAACACCACCGAATACGCCATCTGGAAAGAAGCCTCAGAAACAGAGAAAGCGCCAACAGAGTGCCAGCACAGCGTTTCGATTCAGAAACAGGACATGACAACAGACCGACTTCAATGACTGTCAAACTGTGTCACGACTCAAATGTGAATCCATCCTGACTGACCTGAACCTACACAACTCCTAATGTGAGGTTTTGCTGAATGTTGCCTGATATGGCTGTCCTAACTGAAGCAACATAATGTGACTCTTTAACCCTTAGAATAACAGGAGAATGGCGTCTCCTTCATTCCCACTTCATGCCCTATTATGGTATTATAGAGAGTTCAGATGGAGAGATGGAAAGTTCTAATCACCACCGACCAACTGACCTGCCTCAGTCATTTTACCTCCTGGTAAAACATTTCTGTTCCTCTCTGGCCAAGCCTTTTGTTAATTTTGTTAATTAATTAATGTCAAGTGATCCAGTACTACCTACCTACCCCCGCTGACATATCAGCAGTATAATTAAACCAGCAACCTGTTATTACCACTTGTGCCAGGAGAGGCCGCTGTTGCTCAGCAGAAAATAAATTGTATTGCTTTAAGATACTTGAATTTTAAGAGCTGTATTTGGTTTGTAAAAGGCAGTCTCTCAAATCACATGTAAGAATGTAGACTTTTACCAAGAATATGTATAAGTATTTCAGATCATTTAGGCAGTGTCCTTATAAATGGGTGTAGCATATTGGAGTCTGAGGTGTTCATGCAAATTGAATCAATTTGTTTAAACAATAAACAGAGTGTAGTCTGTTCTTTTTGCTTCTCATTTTCGGGCAAAGTGTTGGTCTCATCAGCGCTTTATTCTTGCAAGAAGGAGCAGTTGCATACAGAGGCAGCCTGTAAGCAACTGAGGACAGTCCTTTGAGGTCCAGTTTTATAGCATATAACAACTGTTTCTGTGTCTTCCTCTTTGTGAGAGGTGTGGAATTGCAATTTGCAAACAGCATCTGGCTCCGTGTCTTCCTGCCAGAGGTGTCGATGGTAATTTGTGGTCGTGGGAATCTCCTGACTTACAGTGGGTCATCAGTTTACATGAGACGCAGAGTTTGTAAAGGTTATTCTTCAAATGGTCTTTACCATACAAGCACAAGTATATGAAAAAGTAATAAAGCAAATAATGTGTAATATCAATAAGAGTTATAAAGTTGCCCGTCATCCTTTCATTGTTTTATTTGTTCCATCAGGTTGACACAACCACACGTTACTGCGTTTCTGAGACACTAACCCAGAGGGCCGCGCTGCAGAAACGAGGCTGTTGGCTGTCACAGATAAAGATAGCCCCGGCTGGGTAATGTACCCCTCAGACTCGCACATTGTTCTGTGTCCAGCTGTGTCTTGTTCTTCTGTGGGCTGAGATGACGACAGAAACAAGCGAGGGGGGTTGGAGGGAGAGCGAGCGAGTGAGAGAGGGAGAGTATTCATTGTGAATCTGCTCGCTCTGTGTTAACATCGCACTGTGATGTCAATATATGAAGTCTGAGGTAAAAATGATTTAAACTACACTTTCATTCGTTACCTGTATTTGTCATATTTTTTCTCTGTTTCTGTCTCGCTCACTTGACCCCTCTCTGCTGTTGACGGCTGAGGAATGTGTGAGTTGACTGTCGTGAGGGGGCTGACTGTTATTATGTAGAGATGTTGTTAGATGTTAAAAGAACGTCTGGGGCCAAAGGACAGCTGTTGAGACAAGGAGGTGTTTACATTGCGTCATGAGTGGTTGAAGCTGCAAATTTACACCCTGAGCCTTTGAAAATCTTAATATTCTGTTCAAAGACACCCCCCCCGACGTTTAACTTTGTGTATTAATGATTGGAGAGACTAAAGTAAGTAATCAACCATAACTATGTCAATGTTGTCCACATCACTTTGATGATAAAATTGTGATGTTTCAGGTCACTGAGTTTTACTTCTGCTTCTCCCTATTGTTTCCTATCACAAAGCCTGAGTAGATAATCCATATCCCAAGATGCAGTGGTGCAGGTGGGCCGGCAGTTGGAGGTCACACCTACCAAGACAGGTAGGAGGTTCAGTATGACAGAGGGGGAGGGGGGAGGGGGGGTAGAGGGCAGTCGAAAGGGCAGAAGAACACAGTACACTGGTTTTAAAGACGTTGACAATCTGCTGATAGTACAGCCGACATGGAATCAAGAGCAACATGATATGCAGCTTAGAGACGCTGAAAATGGGATTTAAATCCTCCAGTATGGGAGTTTACTTCGGTGGAGCTGTTTCGTGTGGTTTGTCCTGGAGAGCCTGCACGATGCAAGTGGTGTTCAAAACAAGATATTGGGATTGAAACAGTGGATGTAACTGAGGGATGGATTATTTTCAGCAAGTGACTTGTAGTTTGTATTTGATCAAAGAACTAAACTGCTCAATGTGTAACATATCAGAGTACTTTTAAAGTCTGGACGGTTTACTAGTGAATTCAACATCTTTACCTGGAATCACTTGGACGGCCCCCTTTTTTTCTGACGAGGAGTGTTACTGTAAATACTAGTCCTGCTTATTATTGACACAACTTGGAAGGAACCGGTTCTGTTACGTGAAGGCACACACCTCTTGGATCGAGCTTTGTGTGTGTGTATATTCCTTTTCTTCACCATGCAGTCTGCAGGGCCGGAGATTGAGGACTCCTTCGACTTTCTTTTTAAAATCATCCTGGTTGGGGACTCGGATGTTGGGAAGACCTGTGTGGTGCAGAGCTTCAAGTCAGGGATATTCATGGCGAAGCAGCAGAACACCATCGGGGTTGACTTCACTGTTCGCACCCTGGACGTTGATGGGAAGAAGGTGAAGGTCGGTGACATGCACTTTCTTTTCATTCTCTTATGACAGCTGCTCTCTGATAGGTGAATTAGTGATGATTTGCACATACATTAAGAATCATTCAAACGTGTGTTTAATTACAGAAATGTGTGTTTTCTAATTCTTTGCTATTTTCAGTTAATGTGTTTTATCCTTCAGAGGAGGAGAGGCTGACTGCTTGTTTCAAATGAGATCATCTGTGTGTACCAATGTCCTAACAACATTGGTCTTGTATTGCTAATTGGGCTCGCAAGCCAAGACTTCACAGTGTGCCAAAATATTTTTTACCCACATTTGTTTTAATTCAACCATATGACATTGATTGGTGCTTTGTGTGTCATTGCAGATGCAGGTGTGGGATACAGCGGGACAGGAGCGTTTCCGCACCATCACTCAGAGTTACTACCGCAGCGCCCACGGGGCTATGGTGACCTATGACATCACACGTCGCTCCACATTTGAATCTGTTCCCCACTGGATCAGGGAGGTGGAGCAGTATGGAGCCACCAGTGTGGTACTGGTACTCATTGGTAAGACGAATCATCAGAAAAGTGATCATCAGATCAGCAGATAATGAATAATGATGAGTGTTAGCCCGTGTTTTCTTGCACTTTTGGGTGATTTGTCCCTTCAGAACAACATTCAGCTCCACAGATATTGTGTTTTCTAACACCCCACTGCTCTGTTCATCGCTGCAGGTAACAAGTCCGACCTCCAGTCTCAGAGGCAGGTGTTGTTCGAGGACGCGTGCACTCTGGCAGAAAACAATAGTATGCTGGCTGCTCTGGAAACATCGGCCAAGGAGGCCCAGAACGTGGAGGCAGCCTTCATCCTCATGGCTCGGGAACTGCTAGCACGTAATGGCATAACTGTTATACATGAGGCTTCGCAAGATTTGCCTCACTTCATGCTCAGCGACGGCTCCCACCCGGTTCATGACGCTGTGTCCTCAGACAAAAGGTGTGGCTGCTGAGGGGCACCGAGGCAGCAGACACAAGGCTGAGGCAGCTTGAATATTCACTGATGGAAACGGTGCCTTCATACAGCGCCATGCCTGCCCTGCATGTGCACCAGACCTGGGAAGGTGGTCTGGAGAAAATACATGTAATATGTGTGTATAGATTTGTATATGTTTAGACATTTGTTATTTAAGAATAAGCATAACCAATGTTTTAGATGGCCGGTGCTCATCAGTAGTTGGTCACATTCATTGTTCAGAGAACGGCTGACAACGACTCGCATCACATCTCACACCGCTGCTAAAGGACTCTGTACTATAGTATAAAGATACTTCACTCCACAAACAACCACTTGTGTTTTATATTCTTTTAATGCCTCTTTCTTTCAGTGTGGCTTACACAGTGCATCACCAGCAGTCCAGTTTGAACTGCAATTCAGGTCACCGGCAAATTATACTTTGTTATGACTGTCAGTTACAATAAAATGAATTAATTAGGGCTGCAACTTTAATTTCTTCTCCAGAAGATCTCATAATAAGGAAATTAATCATTTATTTAAAATATCCTCTCGATATAAAATCAGCAGCTCCCTTCATTCCTGTTGTATTTATGTTTTCTGATCATCCAACAGTGGACTGAATTTATTTTAAAATAAAATGACTTAAGTCGAGGTTTAAGCTCCATAAAGTCCGGGGCAACTTGACCTCATCTGCATTAGTGGTTACACGTCCAACCTGGCTTGACATTAATTAAATAGACATTAAAAAAACAAACAGGAGAAACGGTCTTAATATGACGCAGGGTGAATATTTCGGAAACTAATGACCCAGTAAGGATGCAGGAAGAATAATCCATCTTCTATCAAGACGATCTGACATATTGGGTGTATTTAGTGGTTCAGCCTGATCAATAAGACCGGAGTTCATCTTTAGGTGCAACGATGCGTTAACAGTGTCTCCCAGCTCTCATCATAACCGTACAGCTACATTACAACATCTGGACTTGGTAAAAAACAACATGCAACTCAACACCCAAAACCTGAGTTCCTAATCTGCGCGAGTTAAAACAAGAGTGTGGAAATCTTTTGTGTTGCACGATGGCAAGAAAACTGCAGTCGTTAAGTAGAAACAGTGAGAAGAAGGAGAAGAAGAAGGAGAAGTAACGACACACTCCCCTGCAACAACAGACGTAAGGCTGCTGCTTGCTGGAGTTGAACTGAAGGCACTTTATGAAAATCTCTAAGAGGGAAGCGCAGTAACAACTTTCCTGTGACCTGTAGGAAAATATACTTATATGCTGGTTATGATCTCTTAAAGGCCGGTGGACTGAGTGGAAGCCCAAGCTTGAGAGACCTTATCCAGATCTACTGCAGCGGCCAGCCCTCCTGCTGGAACACCAGCTCCACGGCGTCTTTTACATCTTGCACGATGAAGGACGGCTGCGTGAGGTTGGGGTCAAAGCGAAAGTCCCTGTGGCCATGGAAGATGCGCTGCTCCGTCACGGTTTGCGTCGTGTCTGAGGGCAACTCCTGCTGGTCTCTGCTGTACACTCCTGTACACACCAGGATGGAGCTGCAACCCTCGGGGAGATCCTCCTCAGCCCCGTACACACCCGACCCTCCGCCTAGCTCAGTCGATGTCATTTTAGGGGCATCGTCAACCGTTTCTGCACCCCCTCCTCCACTCTTAGCTTGCATTTGGGCCTTGGTAGCCCGAGAAGCCTGGAGGTAGCGGTTGTAGAGGTTGGCACCGTATATGTCAGCCATGGGGTTATCGCTATCGTAAGAGATGGGAGATACAAAACTTTTTTTTGTCTGGATAAACACCATGAATCTGTGGCTCCAAAGTCAAGAGATGATTAAAACACTCACCCGATAGCGTACAGCCTCTTTACAGGCGTGCTCCAGCCGAGTCTCTCCAGCCGAGTCTCTCCGCCTGCTGCCTGACCAGCAGCTCGGCATAATTGTAAGTCACCACACTGGGCTTGCCAATCAGAGCCTCGTACTTCAGGTCATAACCCGTCACCTTCTTGTACAAGCTCTCTAAGCCCACGAGGAACATACCATGACCAAACCTGATGGAAGGGGACAGTTCAGTTTGATAATTCTGGAGTAACATGGTGAAATGTGCATTCGTCATTCAGCGTGACGAGTAGAGAAGTTCAACAAGAGAAATATATTTACATCTGGGAGATATTTTAGGGGCGTCCACACAAAGCATGATAATTATAAATCCTTTTAAAAATTACTCTCATTCGATGGCAAATGATCCCTTTGGAATCCCTTTTGGGATAGAAACAGGAAAACAGCTGTGTGCTTCTATCACAGCACAGAGAGAGACGATGTAGACAGATCTGGACCACTAATCTTTACAGAACATTGTTCATCAGCCCGGACACTCATCATTATCATTATATTGATCTTTCTTCTGCTCTACCTGGGATTCTTTGCCTCGGCCATCCACAGCAGGTCCATGTTACACGCCAGAACCGGGATGTGAGGGTACCGCATGGAACTCCAGGGGTTGTCCGGGTTGCCGTTGGTTAGGAGGACATCAACGATAAGCTGGAGGTTGGTCTCCCATCTGATCGGCTCCCCAAATAAGATGACAGCTGTGAGAACAAATGGGCAAAGGAGAAAATCATATAACTGAAAGACATTCCTGTTAATATACTGGAAGATAATATGCTTGGAAACGTACCGTCTATTGGCCGTAATCCTTTGGTGGGTGGAATCTGTAAGACACGATGCACAGTTAAGTAAGGTGTCTTGCTCCTCATTTGGATATAGTAATATAATATATTTGCATTAAAAGCTTACTGTATCTTTGGGTCTTCTGTTGTGATCCACGACATCAAGAAGAGGATATGCCTCTCTGAGCTTCTCAATAGTAACAATGTCCTGAAAGCCGAGGCTGAAGTTTAGCTTGTTAAGACTTTAACACAGGTGAGCCACGAAACATTCAACCTACAACTTGGGAGATTAGGACAGTTCTTTCATGATTATTGTCTTGAAGAATTAAGATTTGTGTTAGTTAGTTAGTACCAAATAAGTGCTATCATTTTAAGTGTAGACCAGCATAGAATGGATTGCTCTCAGGCCTAGTTCAGCATTTCAAATGAATGAAGGCAGCAAAGGCAACAGAGGGTACAAAGATTAAACACTTATAGATAAGTAGACTAAGAACAAATACACACTGAATAAACAGAGTTGCTGATTAAGCAGGATACTTGTGAGCCACCTCCTCAATAGGACCCTGTCCCGAGACCAGCACACACATTTTGTGGAACTGTGTGAACATTCGCAAAGGACTGTGGGACAGCATCACCTGGTCCGGTGACACCTGAGGTAAAAGGGGTTGCAAAAGAAGACAAAAATAAGACAAAAGCGAGCTGAGAATGCTCACAAATAGGTGTTCCCCTTACCTCCACATCAAGCAGATCTGACAGATGCTCCGCTTTGGTCTGTCTCATACAGTTCCCAGCGTTGGTGACAAACACCACAGGTACTTTGAATTTGCCCTGGTGGTCCACCAGGTTTCTGAAGCACAGCTTGGCTGCAGGGATGGGTGTCCTGCCGCGCACCAGCACCCCATCGATGTCGAAGAGGAGCCCAAAGGAGCCCTGAGGAGGCAGCTGGGGCCAAAGAGAAGCAGCGTGAGCAAGGTGAACACAGGTTGTTCATTAACTGTGATACTGGAGGTCATGAAGTTCATTGGTTAGTTTCAGTGCATAAACTACACAATGCAGAGTTATTAAATTAGATCACAGGGGAGAAAAGTGACTGCATGTGTTAATAACTGAACTCATGTCACCGTGCCTGAATAACTTCAACATTAAGTAAAGGAGGAAATAAATGTAAGAAAAGTTTTTAATCCCTTTTCTCAATTTACCCTCACATGCAGTTGAACAAAGTTTGAATAAAGTATTCACTTACATTGCTATACTTTCTGGTGTTTACTTGTTTTGCTGCTCCCTCGCAGCTGCATTTCAGCAGCTGCCAACCAGTTTTCAAAGACCGAAATCTCTGCATGTCTCTGAGTGTTGACGGTCCGGCAGGTAAACAAGATGCTAAACCTCAGCTAGCTGCAGCTGAGCTAACGCTACCCGCCTTCTGGATAAATGTGACGACTAAAGAAATGAGTCATATTACGACAAACAGTGAGAGTTAACATTCGTTTCCGTGAGCAATTCGTCAAGCAGTCAGTGAAGCTGCCGTCATCGAAGATACATAACACACGCACCGCAGCGCGAACCCGGAACTAAACGTCAAAGTACGACGGACCGTCACCGGAAACACTGAACACATGTCTTATGTTTTTTAATAAAAATAATCTTATTTTTAGAAATCAAACTGAATCCGTTAGAAATATATCTGAGTATCATTATTACAATTTATATTAATTTGTTGTGAATTGTGAAGATTTTAATTTCAAATGTCTTGATTTTATTTTTATTGCCCTTTATGATATGAAATATTACTGTTTAAAATTCATGACAATTCTTAATTCAAAAAGTATCAGATTTATTGTTATTTCATTTTGTGTATCTTTTCCCTTCACTATAATATAGCAATATCAATAAAAATTTTTGGATTTTATATTTCTCACTTACAATTTGACTATATGCTCCACTACACTGGTCACAATGTTTAAGATCTAAAAATTAAACAAAAATCACACACTATATTGATTTAAAAACCATTATAACAAAAACCTTTATTGGAACAAAAATAAAAAAAGGAATGTCCAACTTGTAGTAATAATCAACACAAAAGTGCAAGTGTACTTGACAAAGCTAACAAACACAGCTCCTGTTGAGGCATATATTAAACACAGACATCAAGATACGTCCCTCAGCCTAATCGCAGCTCGTTTTCCAGTCCGTATATCTTAGCCTTCAGTGCCATCAGCTCATCCTGGACCTTCTTTGTCCTGACATTGGTCTGGCGGACCTCATGCAGAACAGCTAGGTCCTGGTTGGGCCCGACTCTCAGGGTTACCTGAAGAATAAAACATGTATTTCGGTGAACAGACATACACAATTTAATCAGTTTTTGCTTCACAATCAAGTTTTTGCTTCTTGCACGAGTTGGGACATTGTAGAATTGTTAAAATGGAAACAAACTTTCGGTGGTCCTGATAAAAGCAGGAGCAGAGCACAAGCTTGTGTTGAATATTTTCCTGATGATCCAGAAGGACTGAAGGAAAAAAAATCAATACTGAGATACTAGAAGACTACAGGGGAAACTGTCAGCCTCTTACTTTTACGAGCTGCTTTTCTACATCTTTGAGTTTCTGTCTGAGGTGCTTCAGGTCCGTCTTAAAACCCTCCACCTCCATGACTCTCCTCTTCTCCAACGCCTGATAACGCTGAGTCATCAGCTGAAGACGCTTGGCCATTTTGTCGGAACGCTCCTGCATACACAAAAAAAAAAGTTAGTGGAGATTATTTGTAACAAGATCATTAACAATCGAATTGAAAATAATTTTTACAGACAGAACCACCAAACAATTTTTACCTTGAAAATTTCCCTGCCGGCGTCTCTCTCCTCTCTGATTTGGGCAAGTGCTGTCTCCAGAGAAATACACTGCTCCCTGTACATCTCAGCCAGACGGTGAGCTTGCTTCATATCCTCCTTCATTGCCTGATGTGATGGTTACGAGTATTTTAGATACTGTATATATTACCAGTATTTCATGATGAGCAGGATATCTTGATGATTAAAATACACAGATTACCTTCAGCTCCACCTTTTGTGTCTGCTGTGACTCTGGCTGTGACTTCGGGAGCAGCGGAGCTGTGCTGCTGCTAGGCTGCCACGTTCTCCCCGGTCCAGGACCAGCTGACTCGGCCTTCCTCAGACGTTTGTGGCATGAGTCCAGCTCCCGTAGCAGCTGGTCCTTCTCAGACATCCAGGTCTTCTCGTGAGCCCTTGTCTCAAATTTTAGCTGTAATAAATCTTTGGTGCTTTGATACAACAGGTTCTGGGTTCGCTGGAGCCTGTGGTGTCAAGTGTGAGAGGAGGTTGGAGTCCTACATTGAGGTCAGGCTGAAGAATGTATTCATTAAACAAATACAGAGCTAATCCTTGAACAGAGGCCAACTTAAAAACGGTTCTGGAGACACATCAGACCAAAAACACAATCAGCTATCATTCATTCAGATCATTTAACAGACAACTTGAAAGATGTCAGACTTTCTCAATAGTATCAGTGAGTCTCACTTGTCATTCACAGCGGTGATACGCTGCTGGTCCGTCTGCTTTTGTGCCTGTGCCTCCTCTGTTTTAATCCGTCGATCCTCCAGGAGAGACTCTACCTGCTCTTTGGCCAGACGGGTTTGTTCCTCCATCTGAGCCTGCAGCGCATCCACCTGAGAATGTAATGAAATAATAACAATAACAGGTTTGTGATTTCACCTCAAATACAGACACCTCTGACCACAAACAATGGAAAAAGAAAATAACATGTTCTGTGGTCCTTTCTCATGTAATTCAATAGTATAAATTATTACTGAATGGTATGTGTAGGCATGTGAGAGAGGATATCACATAAATGTTATTACATTCAGTCAGAAAGTGAACCCTTACCTGAAGTAACAAAGTCTGGATGTCATTCTTGTATTGTTCCACAATCTCTCCATTTACCCCGGCTGTAAATTTTGCTAATTAGAAAATCATGGAAGAAAGGTGGAAGAGTCAGAGAAATAGAGCTCTGAGTCTTTAGTTTTTATATAGAAACATTTTAATAGAAGAACTGATCAGCAGAAAATGTTTCAAACCTTTCCTTGTCGCAGCAGGTCTTAACTTTGTTGGCCTGAGATTAAGATTTTCCTCCAGTCTGGATTCAGGATTCTTCTGTGTGACAGTGACCTGAGATACGAAGTGTCATGAAAACATGCTTGCCTGGCCTTATTTGAGTGAATTAAAATATTGAAATGGTTAGCGAAACCTATATTAAATCCATTAAACCATTTTTACTGTTAAACGGTTGCTTTTTGTATTTCAGTTCTGAATTTGAGATAGACAATTTCAATGTGTACATTCCTCTATGTCAGTGTGGAGACACCACCAGCTGCAGCTAAAGCTACAAGGGTATAACCTGTGACCACAGCCAGGACAAGAGTCAGAATGCATGCACTTGCCTAGATGATCAATTATTCACTGGCAACTGTGGAACACTCACTGAAAAGTCGCTATTTAAGTGTGCTAAGGAGTCAAAGCCAGAGAGCCAGCATGCAGGAAACCAAGGCTCCGAAGAAAGATCCACCTACATGGAATGCAGCCATCACTGAGGTTCTTGATTTCACTTGCGATTGATAGGCCACAAGGTCTGCTGCAACCACTCTCTATGATGGAGTACCTTGTGTGGAGGCTCCTGGTGGAAATATGTCATCACTCCATCATCAGGACCCACCAGGGCAAGAAGGTGCTGGATTTTCTTCCTGTCTTCCAGCTCTCTGTATAACAGTGAATAAATATTTTAATACTTATACAACACATCACAACATAACAATCACAGTACAAAAAAAGTTGTAAAATATGACACTAATGATGGGTAAATTCAAATTGGCTGCTTCAGGTTTACATTTTATGATACACAAAGTCTCAATCGATTTATATTCAGACCAGTATCTTTACGACCCTAGTGTCTCAGTAAGCCATGTCTATGAGAAAGCATGGACCTCTGCAGGGTTATGGAACAAGCCACTCTCAATGCACGGCAGCTGTTATTATGGTTCCTAATGCTTTGTTCATATGCACACAAAAATAACTCCTACTGTCCCTGTGACTTGCACCCACCTGATCTTCAGTCGATCATTTTCTGCATAAAGCCGCAGAGACTGTTCTCTCTCTTGAAATAGGAAAACCTCCATGTCACTGAGAGCGTTCTGCAGCTCTACGATCTCTCCTTCGCGTTGCCGTACTTCCTGCTGCAGCTTATGCTGGGATAAGATATTGGGAATTGAGAGGCCAGTTCACACAGGAAAACATACTCTGTGGCATATTTCAAATTCAACACCTTATGTCATGACTCTTCCCTGCAACTCACCTGGTCCTCTGTAGTGCCTCTGTGCTTCTCCAACATCTGCAAAAGCTCCTCATGCTCTCCATCAAACTGGGCAATCTTCTGTCTGTAGAACTCCAAAACTT
>CAAKHC010007071.1:3407-15154 GCA_901007825.1 Macroramphosus scolopax
CAACCCCCCCGCCCCCCCCTTAAAGAGCTGCTGTCCTGTGTGGCTGTTAGCTAGTGTGTGTGTTGTTGTTTCCAGATACAGAAGACAGGTAAGTGAAGTGCTTCATCTTCTGTATATGATTTATATTTAAATGGATGTCAAAGCGCAGCTCAGAAGGTCAGGTGTTATTCAGCCTCCTCACTGGTTGGTGTGTCTCCCCCCCCCCCCCCCCCCCCCCAGGCCAGCATGGAGCGCACCGACATCGGTACCCTGCTCATCCCCAACGTGAAGGCGTCCGACTCGGGCACGTACATGTGCGTCGGCAGCAACAGCGTTGGCTCCAACAGCGCCCCCAGTAAAGTCACCGTGCTCCGAGGTGAGACGTCACGTGTGAATCTGACTTCCTGTTTCATCTGCGGAGTCTTTGATATGCTAATGACGGTGTGTGTGTGTGTGTGTGTGTGTGTGTGTGTGTGTGTGCAGGGGACCACAGCTCCTCGGCTGTCAGCATCCAGCCGTCTATAGCCGACGTCCAGGAGGGACAGAGTCTGGAACTCAACTGTCTGGCCTCTGGGAATCCTCCTCCACAGGTGACGTGGACGAGAGCCAGCGGACGCCTGTCCTCCAACCACCAGGTGGGTGGAGCACCCTCACATACACACACACACACACACACACACACACACACACACACCACACACACACACATATATGTTCCTTTATTTACTCCTGCAAAGGTAAAGAACATCTAGATCTTTGAAGCATTGCCGAAGTGTCCTGGTATCTGGCTCATCATCCTCCGGTAAAGTGACCCGCTGCCTTGTGTGTCCGACGCCTGCAGGTTCTGGGCAGCCAGCTCCGGATCCTGTCGGCCGCTCCGGAGGACTCGGGCGAGTATATCTGCCGGGCGCAGAGCGTCTCCGGGAACCCGGGACCTCGCGTCCACCAGGCGTCCGTCTCCGTGTCGGTCACCTCATCTTCTTCACGTAAGTCACTTTAGCCCTCGTTTGTGTGTGTTTGTGTGTGTTCATGTGTGTTCATACACATCGCAGCAGACGGCAGCGTCCCTCCGAGGCCGCGGGAAACACATCATCACGTGTCAGGGTGTTGCTCTCACAGTGACTCACTTCATGAATGGACTTTCCAGCTGGACGTTCCAGCGAGTGTGATCTCAGATGGAATGACTTCCCATGATCTCAGTGTCTCTCCTCTCCGAGCTCTTTAAACGCTGCCAGTGGATCCACCGACCCGTCATCTCCAGTCTGTTGGCTGACCGGAGAACGTGTTCTGGTCTCTGCAGGTCTCCAGAGTCCGATCATCGCCATCGAGCCCCACAGCACCGCGGTGCGCGTGGGCGAGTCGGCCAGCTTCAGGTGTCGGGTGTACAGCGGAGCCCAGCCCGTCAGACTGGAGTGGAAACTGGCCAGCAACCAGCCGCTGCCGGGTATTAACACACACACACACACACACGCTCTGAAATCATAGTGCCCACTGAAGAAACTGTCTTCCCTGATTATAAACCAGTGGCGTGTTCCTTTAAGTTGCATCATGCACAGCAGCGCTAACGTGTCGCGTTCTACCTCTTCCTCCACAGATAACGTCCAAGTCGGCCCCGACGGCGCCGTTATGACCGTGACAAACGCCCAGCCCTTCAACCACGGCACCTACCGCTGTGTGGCGAGCAACCCGTTCGGCATCACCCACACCATCGTGTCTTTGATCGTCAAAGGTGAGACGCATTGACGTCATGGATGTTACATCAACGCTGCTGCCGGACTCCAGACACCACCAGGCTTTCTGCCCTCTAGTGGCCCAACAGATGCATTACCCTGTCTGTGCTTTCAGAGTCTCCCGTGACCACCGTCACCCCCGTCGGGCCCCTGCGAGTCCGGGTGGGCGAACCCATTAACCTGGAATGCCAGGCATCAGGAGAGCCTCGTCCGTCGGTGTCGTGGCACAGACTAGACAGGAACCGTAAGACCATGCTGAGCAGCCCCGTCCCGATGGACTCCAACGCAGTCATGCAGGTACTGGCGCCGGTTTGCATGTCACAGCTGTGTCAACATCTGCAGAGCGGTCGAACTGTGTGAAATCTTCAATGCTGGCGGATGAGAACTTCAGAGTATTTCTATGATCTTCTCCTCAGATACTCGTGGCCCGTCCAGAAGACAGCGGCACGTATGTGTGCACAGCTCGCAACAACGAAGGCACAACCGAGACCAAGGTGGAGGTGATGGTTGAGGGAGGCTCCCAGAATCCCTCAGTGCCCCGGGCCTCTGTCCCTGAGCCCCTGATGGTCGTGGTGGAGGGACAGACCACGACGCTGCGCTGCGACGCCCACGGTAGTCATAGCAACGGTCGTTTACACTGTTGGAGTCATCAATGTACCAATCAGCATGTAAGAACATGTCCGCTGTTGAATCTCCAGGCTTCCCCTCCCCGACCATCACCTGGTCCAAGCTGCGGGCTCCTCTGCCCTGGAGACACAAGGTGGTGAACAACAGCCTGGTGCTGCCCAGCGTGGGCCGCCAGGACTCTGGGGAGTACATCTGCAGCGCCACCAACAACATGGGCACCAGCGACGTCACCATCATGCTGGATGTGGAGAGTGAGTGCCGTCCTCGGGCTCTTAGCCTCAACCTGCAGAAACCTCCTGTTTTATTATCCATCACATCCAAACCATGTCAACCTTCCCCCCCCGCAGCGCCTCCTTACGCCACCTCGGTGCCCGACGACGTGGCGGTGCGGGTCGGGGAGGTGATCCGGCTGCAGTGCCTGGCTCACGGCACGCCTCCGCTCACCTACACGTGGACCAAGCTGGATGGAGCCCTGCCCCCCAGGGCCCAGGTTAACGGGGGCGACCTGCAGATCAACCTGGCCGCCGCCGAGGACGCCGGGAGCTACAAGTGTGTGTCCACCAACAAAGTCGGCATCAGCGAAGTCACTGCTAAAGTCACCGTGAGATGTGAGTCATGTTGGGAACGCAGATGTAGACGGGGAGTCGACAGGTTCATCCTCTGGGGATCATGAATCTCTTGGTAATGCTCTCTGTGCTTCCACCCTGCAGCCCCCTTGGCGGTGCGTGTGAGCCCCCAGCTGGAGGTGAAGGCCCAGGGCATCGCTGTGGAGTTCACCTGCTCGGCCACCGGTGGTGCCGATATCAAGATCGAGTGGCTGAAGGAGGGAGGAGCAATGCCGCCCAACCACCACGTCAAGGACGGCGTGCTCAGGTGACCTTTTTATTGAAGGGTTAGGGTGAACGTTTGACCCCATAGAGCAGTGTTTCCCAACCGGGGGTATGCGTACCCCTAGTGGTACGCGAGGGAACTGCAGGGGGTACGTGGAAAGTATACAAGATATATAGCAAAGATAAGTTAATTATTTTGATTTCATATGTATTTATTTGATTATATTATTTATTTTAAGAGCAGCATATTCATTTTTTTTTTTTTATTGAGTGATTTAAGAATTAGAGAATTAGATGTTCAAATTAATGAGATGAAATAAAGTTATTTTCATTCAGCAATCAGTTACGTTCTACTTTTGATGAGTCAGGGTGTGTTTAAACCTCGTAACAACCGCCGTGTGCCGAACACAGCTCACGTTGAGCTGCTACCCTCCGCTGTGGGCTTGTTGGCCGTGTTTGCACCCACAGCTCAGTAAGTCACTCATTGATCGTCCTCTTCAGGATCGAGAACCTGGAGCAGAGCAACGAAGGCGTCTACATCTGCCGAGCCAGCAGCGCGTACGGTCAGGCTCAGGACACGGCCAGGCTGACCATCCAAGGTCTGTCACACCTCCAGTAAAACATGGTGTACTTCTAACCAGAACCCAAGAATCACTCCTTCCTCTGCTCTCGCAGCGCTGCCGAAGGTGATGATCAACGTGCGCACCTCCGTGCAGACCGTGATGATCGGCAACTCCGTGGAGTTCGAATGCCAGGCGGTCGGCGACCCCGAGCCGACGGTCAAGTGGAGCAAAGTCGGCGGGTCTTTGCCGTCCCACATCATGGTGAGGGGCGGCATGCTGAAGATCGAGCAGGTGACGGAGGCCGACGCGGGGCAGTACCGCTGCACGGCCACCAACGACGTGGGCTCCGTTCAGTCCCAGGTGGTGCTGAACGTCCAGTGTGAGTGCACACGTGAAGACCTCACTTACACTGTCGATGCACGATGCTCTCATTCACATCTTCTCTCCGCTGGCGCAGCTCTTCCTCAGATCGCTTCCCTGCCTGAGACGAAGGAGGTGACGGTCGGGTCGGATGCGGTCCTGCCCTGCATGGCCTCGGGATACCCGGCGCCGGAGATCAGATGGTCCAAGGTAACACTGAGGCTCATACAAGCTGACGTCACTCCTCACATCCGTGCAGTGTGTTTGATTATCTCCTCTGTCCAGCTCGAGGGAGAGCTCCCCCCCAAGTGTGTCCAGGAGGTCAACGTGCTGACGGTTCCCCGGGTCACCCAGGAGGATTCTGGGACTTACGTCTGCACCGCGTCCAACAAACAGGGCAAAGTGGAAGCTTTCACTCGGCTCGACATTCACGGTCAGTCAGCAGGGAGGTGGAGTACGACGCGGTAAATGAAGAGTGCAGTCGTTGACGTGATGTGGGTTTGTTTTCCAGAGAGAGTGATGCCCTACTTCGCCCAGGAGCCGTTGTCCTACCTCACCCTGCCCACCATCGCCAACGCCTACAAGGCTTTCAGCATCAAGATCACCTTCAGACCCGATAACGTCGATGGTGAGTGAGACACGTTTCCTCTGACCTTTGCAGATTCTTACGTCGTGTCCAACACTTCCTCATGTTTAACGCCGTTGCGTCTTCCTCCTTCTCTCCCCTCCCGTCCTCTCGTCTCACCCTCGTGGTGAGGAAGGTCTCATATTGTACGCCGGTGAGTCTCAGCGCTTGAGATCCGCAGGAAACTCAAGGCCCACGTTTGGCAGTGCTTCTGTTTTTTATTTTTCTTGGGCTGCATCAGACTTTCGCGTTCGTGCACAAGCTGCGAAAAGAGATGCAAGATTTGATGCATGTTCCCACGCGGGCCGTGTGCTCGCGACCACGAAGTATCTCAGGAGGATCGTAGTGGCTGTAGCTTCATCACAGATCAGTTGCTGGTGAAGAGTTTAAATGAAACGCAAACCGTTCTTGCACAGTCAAAGTAGAAGTAATGACGATGATGTCACACTCGATCCCACCCATCAGCTGTCAGGTGGAAGCTCCCCCTCACCTGATGATGTAGATCGTGTCCCTGCCCTGCCTGGTTTAGGTCCCCCTGCTCTGACTTGTCTCAAACCACCACCCCACCCCACCCCCCCCCCACCTCCTCCTCCCTCTTCCACACCATTTGATCTGGTAGAGCTACATCGAGGCTCGTCGCTGTATTTCGACCCTCCTCTGATGGACTGAGACTGGAGCAGGGAGACTAAAACCAGCAGGGCCGGGCGGCTGCAGGAACCAGGACCGACCACCACAGCTGCAGCTGCGGGTGTACGTGAACAGCCTGCGTGGCTCATACCAGCATGTTCTCCTGGCATGTGGAGATAAAGGACCGGTAGTATGGATCCTTCCCAGTGATGCAGGAAGCAGACAGGACGGCAGGCTGTGACCGGCCTTGGCTTGGCGTGACACCCGCCCCACCACAGCATGCTGCTTCACCATCCCGCTTACCGCCCAGTTTACCGTGTGTCTGTGTTTGAACTCCGGAGTGGAAGAGTCAACCACATGCGTAGCTTCTGTTAGTCCTCACTCCTGTTCCCTGTGCGGTGTAGGTATGATCCTTTACAACGGCCAGAGGAGAACCACAGGAGCCGACTTCATCTCTCTGGGACTCGTCGGCGGTCGTTTAGAGTTCAGGTGAGGTTCCTCCGATGTTTTACAGCTTCTGATAAACAGCAAGGCGAATCATTGCGATACGATAATCTCATGTGTGGTCGCAGGTTTGACGTGGGCTCCGGCATGGCCACCATACGGGACCCCAACCCCATCAAACTGGGGGAGTTCCACACGGTGGAGCTGTACCGCAACCGCACGCTGGGCTACGTCACGGTGGACGGAGGGGAGCCCATCAACGGCAGCTCACAGGTACGAACCCTTGTGTGCGAGGTTTTATTAATCTGTGTGACTTGACGTGTTTCTATAAATGCACATTTCCTGTGTTCAGGGGAAGTTCCAGGGCCTGGATCTGAACGAGGAGCTGCACGTGGGCGGTTACCCCAACTACACTGTTCTCGCCAAAACCGCCGGCATGAAGACCGGCTTCGTTGGTGAGACAACAGAAATACAGGACGGAGGATGTGTTGTGTGTGTGTGTGTGTGTTCACCTGATCTTCTTCGGTTGCACGCAGGCTGCCTCCGTCAGCTGGTCATCCAAGGGGAGGAAGTCATCTTCAAAGATCTGGATCGCAGCTCCACCGGCGTCTCAAACTGCCCCACCTGCAGCGATCACCCGTGCCAGGTCAGCTACCATCATCATCTGCCGGCCGTTTCTTTAGCGCCGCCCTATTAACATGTCTTATATTCTCCCGGTCAAAGAACGGCGGCAGGTGTGAGGAGTCGGAGGCCAGCCTGTATCGGTGCAGCTGCGCCAGAGGATTCACGGGCAGCAACTGCCAGCACCACTCGTCCCTGCACTGCCACTCAGGTACACGTTGTCATAGCGACCACCAGCATGCACCAATAACAGAGCAGAACTTTTACTAGCTTCCTTGTGGTCTCTCGTGACTTCCTGCAGAGGCGTGCGGACAGGACGCCACCTGCATCAACCGGCAAAACGGCCTCGGCTACGATTGTCGCTGCCACCTCGGCAAGTTTGGAAACAAATGCATGGACGGTAAGACGGGAAGTCCCCTGATGGAATATCCAACCTCTAATCTAATCTATACAAGATGATTGATGCATGTTCCTGCTCGTCTGCCTCCTGAAGGGGAGTTGGTGACCACACCGCTGTTTGACGGCGAGGAGTCCTACATCGCCTATCCTCCTCTGACCAACATCCACGATGACCTGCGAGTGGAGCTGGAGTTCAAACCGCTGGAGAGAGACGGCCTGATGTTCTTCTGCGGAGGGAAGAAAATGAAGGTGGAGGACTTTGTGGCCGTCTCCATGGTGGAGGGACACGTGGAGTTCAGATATGAGCTGGGAACAGGTAAGGCTCCTCGACGCTGCTCGTACAGGTGCAGGTGTAAATCACTCCACCCCTGTTGGGGAGGTCGGTAAACATCTCCTCTCCTCACGCTCAGGTCAGGCGATCCTTCTCAGTCCGGAGCCGGTGACTCTGGGCCAGTGGCACAGACTGGTGGCCGAGCGGAACAAGAGAGCCGGACACCTGACGGTCGACCACGGCGTGGTGGAGAGGAAGACGTCTCCAGGAAAAGCCCAGGGCCTCAACATCCACACCCCCATGTACCTGGGAGGAGTCCCCAGCATGGACATCCTGCCCAAGCCCGCCAACATCAGCGGGATGTTCCAGGGATGTGTGGGAGAGGTGAGATCCAGAAGGAAACAAAGATGGTAGATGTTCTCCTGCACGTGGAAGCTGAAGAATCTTCTCTGTGTGTGCTCAGGTGTCCATCAACAACAAGAAGGTGGATCTGTCCTACAGCTTCACGGAGAGCAGAGCCATCCGGAAGTGTGTGGACAACAGCCCCTGTGACCGCCGGCCCTGCCTGAACGGAGGTCACTGCATGCTGAGCGCCGAGTACGAGTACCAGTGCCTCTGTAAAGACGGATACGAAGGTGGGTGTTAATCATCAGAAGACAAACACGGTCGTAGAAGTAGTAGTAGTGATAGTAGTAGAAGTAGTAGTAGAAGTAGTAGTGTAGTAGAAGTAGTAGTGTAGTAGAAGTAGTAGTAGTAGTAGTGATAGTAGTAGTGTAGTAGAAGTAGTAGTGTAGTAGAAGTAGCAGTAGAAGTAGTAGTGTAGTAGAAGTAGTGGTAGTAGCAGTAGAAGTAGTAGTAGTAATAGTTGTTGTTGTTGTAGTAGTAGAAGTAGTAGTGTAGTAGAAGTAGTAGTAGAAGTAGTAGTGTAGTAGAAGTAGTAGTAGTGATAGTAGTAGAAGTAGTAGTAGCAGTAGTGGTAGTAGTATTAGTGATAGTAGTGTAGTAGAAGTAGTAGTAGAAGTAGTGGTGGTGGTAGTAGTAGTAGTAGTAGTGATAGTAGTAGTGTAGTAGTAGTAGTAGTAGTAGTAGTTGTCGTAGTAGTAGTAGTAGAAGTAGTAGTAGTAGTAGTAGTAGTTGTAGTAGTAGTAGTGTAGTAGTAGTAGTAGTAGTAGTAGTAGTACTAGTAGTAGTAGTAGTAGTTGTCGTAGTAGTAGCAGTAGAAGTAGCAGTAGTAGTAGTAGTAGTTGTTGTAGTCGTAGCAGTAGATGTAGTAGTAGCAGTAGTGGTAGTATTAGTGATAGTAGTGTAGTAGAAGTAGTAGTAGAAGTAGTGGTGGTGGTAGTAGTAGTAGTGATAGTAGTAGTGTAGTAGTAGTAGTAGTAGTAGTAGTTGTTGTAGTAGTAGCAGTAGAAGTAGCAGTAGTAGTAGTAGTAGTTGTTGTTGTAGTAGTAGCAGTAGAAGTAGCAGTAGTAGTAGTAGTTGTTGTTGTTGTAGTAACACTCTTGACCTCCACTCTTGACCTTTCACCCTGCAGGTGAGCGATGTGAGATCGTGAAAGACGCCTGCCAGAGGGACAGTCAGTGCCAGAACGGCGGCAGCTGCGCCGGCGGGCGGTGTGCGTGTCCCGCCGGCTACACGGGCCTGACCTGTGAAGAGAGTGAGTATTGTGAAGAGTCGGAGTCGTCAGGGACGAAGATCTGCAGTTATCGATCATTTAGAATCAAACTGCTTCAGCCAGCGTGCACAGAAATGAGCCAAAATATGAAGCACCTCTGACATCACACATGTCTCTCTGCACTGCATGCTGGGAGATTTCCCCCTCAATGATTACCTGTCTGACCCCCCCATCTCATGGCTATATCCTGCACACACAGGCCAGGTCTCCAGCTCCCTCGAGGTCCTGTGGGATTTGGAAGCTAGCGAGGCAAATGGTACAGTACCTCCACGTCCAGTCTGCCTGACATGACCGTGACTAACCGGGGTCCATCTGAGCTCGACGGGGGGGCCACACCCCCCCTCGCTCTACCCAAACTGTTCATCACCTAACAAGTCAACTCAAACATGTGTCTGGGCTCAAAGGGCACCCGAGGCCCTTTGACAGTTGGTGGAGGGGAATTCTGCATCTTCTCTCGACATGACGTCACAACGCTGCGCTTCCTGTTTTTATTTTACATTTTCTTATCTGAAAATGTGGAATTCCCCTTTCGATTTGTTCTGTTTTCCTTTCTCATCTTGACGATCACTCACAACGTAAAAGTCTTGTTTGTGTCGCGGCCGCCTGTCGTCAACGGCAACAACAGAAACACTGTCCCGACAATGAATGTGCTTCATGTCCCAACGACTGCGCTGCTACTAACGACTCCCGGCGTCAGTCAGTGAACACGGAATCACTCAGTGTCTCTAATGTCATTAAACTCTTGCACGTGGTTCTGCTGCTCGGATCTCGTGAAAGGTCAGAGGTGAAACTGTCGACATGTCCGGACGAGTCTGCATCATGGAGCCTGGTTTGATCTGTTGTTGGAGGTCGATTGTCTTTATTGTCTCTGAAAGTTGTTTCCTGTTGACTCGTAAAAGACTTTCAACTCGACACCAAACATGAGAGACTTGACAGAAAGCAAAGACTCACTCAGGGTGCATTAATAAAACTGTAGAGATGAACAGATGAGCAGCGACCTTCACCTTTAATAATATAAACAAACAAACTCTGCTTGTGTCTAACCGAAGCCTCGTCCTGCCAGGGTTTCTCCCACGCCTTCGCCACCAGGGGGCGTCCTAACACTGAGGAACAGCAGCCTCTTCATCAGCTGATGTCTTACTGTTTGTTATCTGTCTCACAGACTCTCCGTACCAGTATGCAGCTCACTTCCACAACGACGGATACGTCGCCCTCCCTAAGTCCATCTTCCCCAGAAGGTACCTGGAGTTTGTTCTCCGTGTTCTTGTACGAGGAGTTTTTAAAACAAAGGAGGAGATTATTTATATTTCTTTTATGTTTCAGTGCCCCCGACTCACCTGAGACCATCGAGGTGGAGATCAACACCAGATCCTCTGAGGGTCTGATCCTGTGGCAGGGAGTGGTAAGTCCTGGTCCTGGTCCTGGTCCTGGTCCTGGTCCTGGTCCTGGTCCTGGTCCTGGTCCTGGTCCTGGTCCTGGTTTTATAGGACCGATCCTCCCACTCCATCCTCACTCTAACTCGTACTTCAGCATGTTTAATCAACACCATCAATGTTTCCATGAGACTTCCTGTTCGTCCACGTCCCCATTAAACCCACCGGCTGCGTTCACCCCCGACCTGTCAGCCTTGTTGCCCACGGGCTCTCTCTCTCTCTCTCTCTCTCTCTCTCTCTCTCTCTCTCTCTCTCTCTCTCTCTCTGACGCCACTAAATAAATGCATGTTGCTTCTCTAACTCACCCTCCATTTTCCTCAGGAGACCAATGGCGCACGCAATTTGCGAAAGGTGCATGCTAGTAAAAAGGTATCATTCACTCAAACACCCGACACTCTGATTTACCCGGCATGTTGTAAGAACACGTGTTTCCATGTGCACAAGAAGTGTGGACGACAGCTGCTGCTGTAGTTTTTATTCATTTTCTTGCATGGATGGTTTCATTATGATGTGCAGATAATTACTAGTTAGCAGTCAGTCACGTCTTCCTGCGCTGACAAACATCTGACCTCCAGGAACCCGGAGAACACGGCAGAGGGAAGGACTTCATCAGCCTCGGCCTGCAGAGCGGACACCTGGTCTTCAGGTGATTTACCTCCTGTCGTTCTGCTCATGAGCGCCCTGGTTTCATGTTATTTTCATCGTAACTCTGATGATCTTGTGTGATCTCCAGTTACCAGCTGGGCAGTGGAGAGGCTCAGATCTTGTCCCGGCAGTCCATCAATGACGGCAAATGGCACAAGGTTACAGCAGTCAGGTGGGTTTGCATGTGATGTCCTGCAGCGGGTTCCTGCACGGTCTCCAGGCTGCATAGAAAAACAAATAAAGGATTCGTCCGCATGTGCTCGTTTGTCACGTTGATGTGTGCCGTGTCTCCGTCGTCCTGCAGGACCGGAAAAGACGGATACATCCGAGTCGACGGAGGAGCTCCGCTGCACGGACAGTCTAAAGGCAAAAGCCTCATGGTCAACACCAAAGGCAGCATATACCTCGGTGAGTAAAATCAGGGGATTAAAGGGAAAGGTCGGTGTTTTTCTAGTGTCCTGGACAAACACTGCTCAGGTTGAAAAATACGGGAATTTTCCTTTAAGGGCTTCAAACAAGTAAAAACTGTGATGGCAGCTGATGTTCTTCCTGGTCCAGAAGGTGAGTTGAATCAGAGGATCTTCATGTCGGTTGTTCTGTGTGTGCCAGGCGGAGCTCCCGACACGGCCGCCATGACCGGAGGGAAGTTCTCCTCGGGGATGACGGGCTGCGTGAGGAACCTGACGCTGATGAACGCCCGGCCGGGACAGCAGCCGGCGCAGGCCATCGACCTGCAGGCCCACGCGGCTCACGGCGTCAACGTGCAGCCGTGCCCCTCGTAGAACCCCCCCGCCAACACACACGCATCACACACACACACACACACGCACACACAGAGACTGGAGTGATGTCATATACACACTCGCACATAGAGCCTGACACAAACTTGGTGCTTTGCTGCTACCAAAACCAAACAAA
>CAAKHC010007072.1:7144-23891 GCA_901007825.1 Macroramphosus scolopax
ACTGTACAGTCCATCTTGTGCTACTTGTATCTCCCCTCTTAATGCTGTAAAGATCTGCCCTTGCATTTCTTCTCATTCTAGAGATGTTGCCTTGAATTGGCTATAAAAAAAAAGTATAGAATTTAATGTCAAATATATAATTTAAAGACGAAAAAGACACAGATCTTTAATGTGCTACTAATACTCGGATCAGTTGGTGGATGTTAACCTGAGAATTTATTTGCAAATGTGTTTGTTCATTTGTGTATAAGAGCGTTGAATGTTTTCATGCAAGACCTTCCCTATGTCACGATAGTGTGTACAGTACAAGAGAGGCGACGGCAGTCTAAATTTCAGGACGTGTTTTTGTTGGCTGTGAAACGGAGGTAGGATGTCACTCTCAGACTGACAAAGAACATTTACCAATGTGAATGGATGGACCACATGTTTGCACCACCATTTCTGACCAGGGAAGAGACCTTTCATAATGAAAGCTGCTCTTGCCACACTATAGTTGAATATAAAGGTGCAATAAAGTTGTGACTTTTGTGAGATAGTTATGTGTGTGGTTTTTTTTTCCTGCTCACAGTTTGAATGTTTTTTTTTTTTTCTTGGCAGCACATCCAGACTTCAGATGGATTAAAGGAACAACCAACATAAAGTGCCAGAAAGCTTCAGTGTGCCTTGGCATAGTGTAGTGTAATTAATATAAATGCAAGGCTATGACAGGCAACCTCCGGTTACTGGTATAAATAAAAAGCTAAATCAGTAATTTAATCTTTCAATATTTCAGAATGGCAGGAAATATTGCAGGTTTCTTTTTTGTTTTGGAATGGATGAGGGGGGGTTGTAATGTCATTTTCTTCGTGGTGGGATTTAACCTTAATCTGGTAAAATGTATGATTTCCTGAAAGTGGGTGTGGAAACAACGCCCCCTATCTGACATGTTGAAAGTGTTTCCAACCTAAAACAACTATATACGTTTATGTGTCTTTGGAACTGGCTCGCTCTGTCACGTGACTTTATTACCCAGCAATTCAGCAACTGCTGGTGAAAGTTGGAGCGTGACGTCACACATGTGGGGTGGGCGGGGCCAACATGTACCGGCTTCTCCGGATCGGCGGGCGGACAACAGCGGAAACACACACACACACACACACACACACACACACACACACACAGGCTTTGGACGGCAACTAGGACAAACAAAACGGCAACAGCGTAAAAGTACCGCATTTGAGTGAAGCTGCGCATTTGGAGAAGCTGCCGTCAAGTTAAAAACCCTGCGAGGTGAGACAGAAGGCGGAGGGAAGAGGAAGCGAGGAGACATCCGGATATCTGCGGGCGCTTTGGCGGAAAGCATCCCCGGACAGTGACGCCTGCAGCAGCATCAGGACCACCAGGATGGAGGGAGACACCTACGGTTTGTCCTCACAACATATATATCGATCCAAACCTCTCTGTGCCTTATGTGCATTATTTTATTTACGTTCTCTGCCGTAAATGAGAACAGCCTACAGAAACACAAGGTACACAGTGACTATTTGGAAGGACTTAAACTGACAGCATGGCATGAACAGGAATGTTGTGTAAGACAGTTTAAACAGGTGGCCTCTGTGGTGTTAACAGCCCAAAAGGATATAAAAAGATCTGTGTGATAAATTATTAAGTATCACAGTGCGGCTGTGACAGCTGTTGGAAACTGTACAAATGCATATATTTACACAGCGGAATGAATGCAGTGAGAAGTACAAAAGTTCCAGTATCATTAGTGAATTATTATTATTATGCCTTTTGTTAGTTGTTAGATTACAAGTTTGACATTATTCAAACTGCTAAAACACAGCTTTTCAAGGGGGGATGTGACGTCCTGACATTCATGTATAGGTTGACCCCCCCCTGATGATGCCAGGCCATGATGAGCTGATGGCACGGCTCAGGCGATGATAGAGGCTCCGTCTGAATAATTTAGCAGTTTAGTTTTCCGTGAGCTAAATGCATCTGAAAATAGAAGTACCACCAATGGCCTCATTGCAAGAGCTCAAATGATGCTCTGTTCAAATGAGGAGGGGGGGGGGGGTCTGTTTCACAAAATATTTATGCACACATATGATTTGTGTGAAATCTAATTAAAAAGGCATATTGGATGTTCTGCATTTGCAATTTTAGGAAAATTATGATGTTTAATAATCACTTTCCTCACCGGTCTTAAGTCTTCTCGGTACCAGCAGTGACCCGCACATACAACATGTTGGATCTGATGTTCCTCCTATCGTCCTATCTTTGCAATGCAGCTCAAGAATGAGTCCACGATTATTATGTAATGATCTGCCGTAGTGTTGAGGCATACGAGAAGGAATACGCTGATGTTACCGGCACATTCAAATAACTTTCTCACTTTCCTTGACACCTCCTCAGTCAAATCTCTGAATGAATAATTACATGTCATATAATCGCGTCTGTCCCTGAGCACCATGACTGTTCAGCATAAATGGAGTTTGGAGGAGAAGAGGGGAAGCAGTTCGCTGTCAAGACCTGACTCTCAGACCTCATTTTATTTTGGTGCAGTGGTGTTTTTCTTCTTTATGTTCTATTATTCATGTAGACTTGACTTACGTAAGAAAAAAAAAGAAGGTATTTTGGTGTTTGGATGAGCAGTGGTTCTGTGTTAGAGCCTTGAAGTTATACATTATGACTCTCCTTAAAGTCATGGATCATGACACCCTTATCAATGATGCTGGTAGGCGCTGGGGTTTTATACCTGGAATATAAAACTCAGATCAGAAGGCCTTGAGCAACAGGGTGTCAGGATGTCATCTTCTTTGTCTCTGCACTTTTCACATCTACCTGCACCAGTGAGTGCAGCTCTGGTTTTCTTTGCATAGTAACATGCATGCACACAAAGGAAACAGTGAGCCATTCGTAGGCGTGGTGCACCGAAGACAGGTGCGCGTGGTTGTTGCGGTTATGGGCGTCATCTCCTTTGTTTTTGACCCCTCCCTCATCGCCGTGCGGGAAATACAGCCGCTTCTGCTGGCTTGCAAAAATGCCTTCTGCAGAGTTTTGACGAGACAAGTTTACTCTGCCACTAAGCTCCTACGTTCAAAGAAGCCTCAAAGAAGTCCTGTCAAGGCGGCAGCGGCAGCAGCCAAATGTCAGCAGACTCACGCCGACATATCTTGTTACTGATAAAAAAAACCAAGTGTGACGTGAAAATCGAAAGTTTTAAAAGTGGAAATACTGTCACTTCAAAGCAGACGCAGCTTTGCCCTCCTGCTGCAGTTGTTCTTGATATTAGAGTCTGAAAATAAACCGACATGATTGTGAGTGTATAAAAAAAAGCACTTCATTAAAATCTATTTGCCTTCATAAAAGATGAAAAGACTCGCTGTTAAAGCTCTGACAGCTGCGATGACAATTGGGCAACGGTTGTGCAAATGACTATCAGGAAGATGAATTCTATATTTAGCATGGTGGTGAGTATATTGGGATGAATCGTCCCAGCAGAGGTGCTTGATCTGCTCCCACCCAGCCAGTTGTTAGTCACTGGAGGTGATGCTAACATTAGGCTGCTCTGTAGGAGTTCCACCAACACAGATCGGCGAGCTCTCTGTCCGTTCTATGTGCAGCCAGGGAGAATCTGTCATCACATAAGAGACTTCTCTACCTATTTGGAGACGAATATAAGATTCTCCTTGAAGATGGAGATGAAGGTTTCTCATGGATGCTCGAATATGTTCTACATACATCTCACAGATGGAATCAAAGTAGTTTGACATGTTCTGATCTGGTTGGTGAATTAAAGGGAACATTTGTTCAATCATTAGTTTTACTCACTTGAATACCTCAGTATTCGTTATATTGACTAATCCATCTGTTCAGGGAGCTGCGTCGGCAGTGCTGACATGTAACCAGGATGTGATCCATGTGAGCATCTGATGCCAATCCAACAGATCCTCTCAAATCTTCCCCAACACGTGGACATGGGCGTTATAATGCAGAAGCTATTTATATTGTGAATCACAACAGTTAGATGGAATTTTCCATTAAATAGAACAGTGGTAAGTGTTGTTGCATGATGTGACCACCAGGTGGTGTGTTTGCACAACCACCTAGGTGTTCATCTGTGTTGAGTAAAGTTTTACAGAAATATTAGGAAGCAGATGAAGAAGTCTGCCTCATGATTAACGTCTGATCACTGTAATTTGGCTGCACAATCATTTCTGTACTTATTTCCATAGGGCACTTATTATTTTTATAACCACCCTGCACTTGAAAATAGAGACCTGCAGGATCAGCTACAGCCCTGAAGATTTGAGCTGAAGCAGTATTAATGCTGTTCTATGAGTGGGATTCATAGTAATGATGTATTCTAGAGGGCTGAGAGGAGCAGGGCTTTCCTCCACTTTCTTTGTTCTGTTGGAGAATCGCTGCTGACTTTCCATTTAATCAAGCTAAGGGATTTATTGGAATATCTATGTGCCAACATGAGAATTTTAATAGTCGTGTCCTAACCGACCGTTTCATTTAAAACTGTTTTTGGAAAAGTTTTGGACGAAGCTCCGGAGCCACGATCAACCGGCTATTCCTTAAAACAACCCTCAAGTCCTCATGAGGGAATATTACGTATAATCTATTGACGTGACTATTATTGCTGAAGCTAGTTTGATTGCAGTCTGCCGTGTGGCTGCTTGACAGTTCTGAACAATTGATTGATGTTATGAAATGATTTGCTTTTCACCCTGGAGGACCTGCAGGACTCGGTTTGAAGCTGTCAGTCCGTCGGTTGAGTCTTTGCGATTGCTTTATGAGTGTCACACAACACACTCTCATGCCAAAAAGGCAAGTTGGAGCCAAGCAGAGTTGGATGCATGCTATAAAAGAGAGAGGAGGAACATTTGTGCTGACTTCGCTGTGTTCTGCTGCTCCTCCAGTGACGGAGCCGAGGTGATGTGCAGCTGCAGCATTTTAAAGAGGCCAGGACTGATTTGCAGTTCACGCAGGGGTCAGTCTGAGGTGCCTGGGCCCTCCGGGGACGCTCTGCAAAGCGATGATGGATAGATCCGAGGTGATATCATAGCCACGCAAACTCACAAATGCAGGATGTGTCATGTGCTTTTGAAATTGCCACTTGACCTTCTGAAACGCTGCCCTTGATGGCATGATTGACGGAGAGGTTGAAAACTTAATAAATGACTGGTGAAGCCGTTGCTGAGGAGGGAGAGACACTTTGTGTGAGTGACAGGCCGGCTAATTCACAGCGGCGGCAGCTTCAAGGGGCGGAGGTAAACATTTCCTCTTTGCTCCACAGGAGAAAGCGAAAACCCTAAATAAAATCAGTTATTATTGATTATGAATCTGACAGGAACAGACCGATTTATCTTGTTTGTGGGCTTGCATGTCTGTGAGGAAGAGTCATTTCCTGGGACTCCAGGACCCCAAAATGTGATCATGTCATTTTGAATAACCTCAATATGAGGGGGCAGAATAATCTAATCAAAACAAATGGATGGCAGCGTCCTGCCCAGGAATAAATCAATACTTCTGGCCCCGTTGCCAGGCAACAATGGAATCTTAATTTTATGTACAATGCTTTTTGTAGTCAAAACGATATGTGAGTAGAAGCTGAACTCCAAAACTGTATCGTGCTGCTTACAGACAGAACATACGCTGATAGCTCACCATGATTCTTGCACAGAAGAACTTTTCATTGTTTTTCCTTTTGATGCATCTTTTAGGTTTTATCAGCTGCAAAAGTAATTTAAAACAGTGATTCATCGTGCATGCTTCCCAATAAAACATAGTATTTTCCATGTGTGTGTCCAGTGTGTTAGGTCTAAGAATATCCGCTTGGATTAGGAGGTAAAGTAGCAAGAGTGTGCAAGTGGAAAGTAAGAGCGAGAGAGCAGAGGAGGATCGAGCGAGGCTGACATGTCAGTCCAAAAGGGGAACAGGGAGTAAGCAGAAGTGGTTTCACCGTTATTGCACGTTGAGATAGAGGAGAGGTGAAACGAGGTGAGGGTGAGAGAACTGGCGAGGGAGCAGAGAATTCCTCTGATCGAGGATTAGGTGAAGCCGAGTGACGCGGAGCAGGACCTTCCAGCTGGAGTGGCTCAGTGGACTGAATGGCTGCGAGCGCTGACAGGGAGCCGGGGCCTCTGCAACTTCCCTTTTTCTTCATCTCAGTTTGAGTCAGTGGGAGGAAGCAACTTAGGGAATTCACACCGAAGGAGACAGACCTTCACACACATTTTGGGAGCCATGGGGACAGTGAACGAACTGTGTGTGACCAGTTTTCAGACTTTCGTGTGTCCGGCTGTGAAAGGGGTCCAGCAGTCTCCAGGTAAGGTCAGAATACTGCACGTTATGTTGCCTAAAGATGTCCTTTCATTTTGAAACAATTGTCAGTTATTTGTCTTGAACGATCTCTCGTGTGAGTTTTTCGTAAACCTGTTGATCGGCGGTGTTTCCGTGGTGATGTGTGCTCATGTGACCGCCGGCACAAAACACACACAAGGCTCCGACTCAGGTGGAATAACTAGAAGTAGAAAACCTCTCCTGGCTCTCGTTAAGACTTAAACCTCTTCTTTCACTGCGAGAGAGAGTGGGAGAGCTAATGTTAGTACTTACTTAACAGATCTAATCACCAGCAGCTCACACATACATGCACACATGCTTTTGTCAAGCACATTAAAGGGACTCAGTATTCATGATGACAGTCACTTTGTTGTGCTTTGTTAAAGGCTTGTTTCTCTTGGTTGTGTGTGAGAACCTCAGCAACTCAGCAACTCCTAGTCTTCTACTGTCCAAGTCTCCTCTTTCATTCTGTAATATTAACAAGATCCGGAGTAGTCGTGATCTTGACGTGTAAGTGTGACCTCCTGTTTGGTGTTGGTTCAGTTGTTAGGTGTTGCTATGCGTTACGCTTTACTTTGGTTGTGGTGCAGATTCTCAGGAACTGTTTTGACGTGACTCAAGCAGCTTCACTGGGGTTGTTGTGAATCAGCTGATTGAGGACATTGCAAGGGGAAGCGGTGCTGTCTCTGTGATTACGACACCCCTGAATCAGCATGATGGCTGCGCCCGAAAAGACGGGAGTATTCAGTTTTTGGAAAATTTAATGGGGAAGCAATCTGGGTTGCTTAGGTATGTTCTGTTGTCCTGTGGTGACAGCAAGCAGGATTTCACAGATTTCTGTCACGCAAACAAAAGTGAGGAACACATTTCACACACATCTTGCGTCCCGGCTCTGGCGCCCGCAGTGGGCAGAGATGTGACATTTGTTACTGTAACTGTCGTGTTTCTGTTTCTCGCTCATTAATCACACAAGTGATTCATGTTTGACTCATCTCACGGTCACCAAGTAGGTTCATGTTGTATCAGCAGCGCCGTTAAATCACGAAATATTGCTGCATAAAAACACAATCCATAAGATGTCACTTTCTTACTGTAGATGTTCACAGTCACTGTGAGAGTGACTCCACCTGCTCATGACATAGAATGAAAGTGAGTGGGGGGCTTAAATCAGATGTGATGGTAATGCAGCTGATTAGCAGGTGTGCCAGGATTCAGCCGGGACTCTGTGAAGTGGAGATTACTCATGTGGACTTCGGTGACAGCGGAGGACAACGGGGTCTGTTTGGGAACGTAAAGAACCCTGTCAGCAATTTCAGAATATTCGCCAAATCAGCTTTTCATGACGGAGGGTGTGGTGCAGTGGTGGTGGCCATGTGATGATGATGTGATTGTGTCAGTATTCCCTGACATTTCTCGTGCATTGAAGAGCTGTGAGCGGTTCAACCAACCAAACCCTGAGTTCGACTTACTTGGTTTTTAATATATATTACAGATGATCGTACAGCCAGTTTCACGATGATGATTACATCCTGCAGGCTTGAACTCTGCCAAGATGGTGACTGTGCTCGTTTTGTGACTATGATGCAGAATTATATGCAGCGCTGAATGCTAGGAGTTCAGTGTGAGGAGGAGTGACTCGTCCTCTCAGCTGTCCTGCCTCATCAGGGAGCTGTCTGCATTTCATGAAGTCTCAGCAATACTTCTGTATGTGATTACAGTGTAGATGAGTTCTGCTGTGGGTTTATTTAAAGCAAAAGTCCGTTGCTAGGCAACGCTTCTCAATTACTGATTCATGTTTAACTGATACTCTTAAACGACTTCACCTTTTCTAAGTTTGTCTTGTCCTCTGCTGACTCGCAGCAAACAAGTGAAATTAAAAAAATAAGAGAATGTAAAAGGCTGGTAACATCTCCAGGATATGTAATATTCATAATAGAGCGGCCCACAGTGTTTCACACGCACACATATAAAACAAAAAACAACACAGGAGAGGCGGATGTATTCTTGATTTCATGACTCATCGCAGTAAGTAATCGTTCAGATCTGCGGTCCCTCCCACCCACAACATTATAGGTTGAACTGATCCAGAGGTCTCATTACCTCTGACACAGGGAAATCAACCTGTGCATTGAATCATGCATGCAGCAACCAAACTCCAGCTGCAGATGTAGAATGAATGCATGTGCTAATCTTAATCATAAGATAGTTTTTCTCGCATGGTGTTTCAAGCTCATGTGATGACTTGTTAATTTGCTATTCTGCATGTAGGAATGTTGTTACAACAAATGACCAGCAGGGGTCCCTGTTGATGTATCTTCTGATAGGAAGATTAGAATCATCTCATGCAATTCATGTGAATTTAATAGATTCCAGGAATAACCGACAGATGTACAATCGACGCCTCATTTCATGTTCACAGTACGGAGGACAGACGCTGCCATTATCAATCAATCAAACAAATAAACAAGCAAATGTAGAAATAAAAGCCTTGATGATTAAATATATGTTCAGGTTATTTCTGAAATCCTGAAAAATGCACAGAAATAGAAAGAACAAAAATATTTGACAAATTACTTATTAATAATTAAACATGAACGTAACCAGGCCAATATATATGAATACATGTATTGATTTGACCGTTGAGGCTTTCATTGATTTCCAAGAAAAACCTCATTGTGCAGAGAGGTGATTTACCAAATTCCCCACTTTTAAATACTTCCTCAACCCACCAGTGACCTGCAACGTCTGCGTTTCTCATCTCTTCCCTCTTTTCTCGTGATCGCGTCTATAAAAGGATTAACGGGCACGATTAGACGGTCAGTCTAGCGGGCCGAGGCACAGAGGCTTCCCTCTACTCGATTTCACCTTTCAGGATTGGCTCCGTCTCGTACAACACTGTAATCCAAGGGCTTAACATAGAACGCTAAGACTGAACAGCAGCTATTTGATAATGTGAGCAGGGCTCATGAGGGGTAAAAAAGTTCCCGGGTGATAGAGCTTTGAGCTTAACTGTTTACAGAAGGTTCCCATGCTCCTCATCATAAGAAGATCAGTTGTAAATTGTCGACATGGTAGATACATTGCAGGGACTAATAATAGATAATGGAAAACTAATAGTAAGTTGTAATACTATTTCACACATAAACTAAAACTGTGAAGTGTAATTTGATTTTGAGCGTAAAGAATTTACAAAGTGGAGCATCAAACTTCTTCATGTAGATCAGGACGTTGGAGACAACAGCCCACTTCATGTGTTGATATCAACTCATGATATTTCCTATTAAAGGTCAGGCGGCTCTCGTGTTTCACTTGTTCTGGGTTTTAACACAGATTCACAGCAGTGCTCAGGGGCATGGGTGAACTCGTAACAATGAATTGGATCTTTATGGGAACAGGGATCACTTCACACAGGCTGCATTGTCAGTTGTTGGGTTGGGAAGCACAACTGAGGCATTCATGGGCCACAGCATGAAGTTGAGCCCTTCAAGTGAAGTGGAGATGCAGCCTGTACTGAGATGTCCTGATAGATTTAGTCTCTGAGCCAAGATGGTCTTTGGACAAGGGCCGAATCCCAGTATTTGGCCTTGATTACAGGGTTACTCAACACAATTAATCCAGACATTAAGGCTCCTGCATTTTTCCCTGAGTGCATCAGATAAGAGAGAGATAATTGGCTTCTTTCATTGGTTGTCAGCTCAGCATTCCTCTTGGCCATAACCGTCAACAGACAGGTACAGACTCGGCCCATTTAGATCTGACGGCAGCACAGTCATGCAGGTGTTATACAAACAGCTGGCGGGTTTATTCAGTTTTAATAAGGGACCAGAAAACCTGCTGCCTGCCCTCACAGCTTTCACCTAATATATGCAGCCGTGAAATGTCTCCCGACTGGAACAAAGAGACCAGATCAGATATTTTGATCACAGACAGCATGAAATGTGGGTATGCTGTCTGTTGGTGGGCCAGGATGAACATCAAAGTGTCATATTCCAAAAAAAGAGGAGGTTTTCGGGTTTCTGAAGTTGTAACAGGTAAAAAAACATAGTGCTCAGAGTCAGCTGGGTTAGAACCAGTTTCAACAACAACATGTGCATGTTGATGTGACTCATTGAGTGGTGTAATGACGAGTGACTCTTTGGCTGAAACATGTTTTATGGTTAAAAAAAAAAGTGCGGTATTGTAGCTATTGTTGTGCCTTGCGAAAAAAGATAAACAGTAAACGCGATTTATTCTTTATATCAATATATGGGAGGTATTTTGAGAGTTTTCCCTTCCCCAATATATATCTTAATATGATATCATGTGAGTTTCTGCACTTCTGTCAGATTTGAAGTCCTTATTGGAACATAGATTGTGTGAATGTTCAACAGGTTTGAGTAGTATGAAGGACAACTTTACCACAGACAGGTGTGCTACTTTTTTTTTTATTGAAACACACATACGCCTTCTGCTCTTGGCGGATGCGGTGAAACAAACGCAGCAACGTGCCAGCAGAAGTGAAATGCTGTGTGTGTCAATCACGCTCCCTGCCCCCACACAACTCTGTCCCAGCGTGTTTCAGTGTGTGTGTGAGTGTGTGTGGGTGGGTGTGGGTGTGTGGGTGTGTGAGAGAGCAGCCGCCAGGGCAACAGGGTGGAAAAGCACAGACGGTAAACGCGTCATCTGGCCCATTTGCTGCACCTTCTGGCCGAGTTACATAAAGAGGTAGAATACATAACCGGATATAGAGCAGTCGTTTCTTCAAAATAAGAGTAAAGAAGAAAATTCAGTAGATGTGTTGCTGACAGGTGCACTTTGGATATACCACGTGCTTGTTCAATCTTATGAAGGGACCATTGTATGTGGAGAATCTGGTAATCCATTGCAAAAATAAAATGCAAATGTTTCACCCTGGTACAATTTGCAGAGAATGTGCTACATTGCGATATTTAACGTTATTATGATATGGAGTATATATCAGGATACATGATTATGGTCATAACACAGCTGTAATCTACATGTATGGTCATGAACCACAACATCTTCAGTGAACTGTAAATATTCTGCCTCTAGCTGGGCTCATATACTTCTGTAAATTGAATTTAAGTATCTCATTATTTCATATACAAATAATTCAGGGCAGTGTAATTAACATTAACATTCAACTTGTATACCCATTCGAATAAAAGTGGAAAACCCAGCACAGGGCAGAATATCATTTTGTGTTTCTTTATGAGAGCTTTATTTTAAAGGTCCTAACCGGAAGCGTAATGTCTTCCTTCCGTTGTTCTTGACAGAGAATTGCGCGCAGGAAAGACTGCTTGCTTGGTTAAAGTCCTACGTGAGTAGTTGTCTCGTCAAACCACTCCCTTGAGCTGTCGACAAACCACCGTTCTACAGCTGAGGAAACAGTTCCCCTGTGTGTTTATTGAACTCGGCATCCAAAACTAAAACAATAACCAACAAATCTATCGAGAGGCTTCTGGTATCCGGTCAAACTTTTGACGCTTGGTGAACCTCTTCAAACTTCGGTGGACGCGGACCTGCGAGGCTCAGATAACATGGTGTTAAAATCAGAAGACGGCATAGGTGAGTGAAATGTTCAAGGAAACGTATCTTTCTTCGGCTGCATATTGTTTAAAAGCAGCAACAGAGCTGTTTATACTTTTAAAAAAAAGTAATTAAGACATTCACACGACCCTTTTATGGTCTCGTTTTTAAGCTAACGTCTGTGCAACAACTCAGCTTTGGACTCCAGCGGCTGGTTTCGGCCTCGTTGACAGGGTTTACTTATTGTTTTTACTCTGCCATTATAGTCCACTTGTGCGTGTTTTCCAAAAACAAAAACGTTTCATGCTTTTTCCAAAGTAACACAAATTTAAAAGTATTGCATCACTTTTATTATCAGTCTGAGACTTGAGTGTTAACTACAAGTTAAGGACTCTCAGTTGAGCCAATTCAAACTTACCTGCTTCATTCATGAATACTTCATTGTTAGTTTTACACATCTACTAAGGCGTATAAACAAATACTAAATACTATGTGTGTATGACATTGTGATTACAGACAAAAACTACAACTATAACAATACACCTTCTTCCCCCTCAATATTAAATGGCTGAATATAAGAAAATACAATTTGTTTTTCTTCTGCTGGACACATGTCTGCTACTACACTATTGTGGTTTCCAACAATCACAGAGAAACTTTTACATCATATTTTGTCAATGACTGAAAACAGCCCTCTATTGTCAAACTCTACACATGCATCAGTCTACAAAGTGGACACTGAAACATAGACACCTTCATTTATGTGGTTAAAATCTGCCTTAAGATTAGTCTAAATGTGCAGATTAAGATTCTAGTACTGTGGATTTTTTCTGAACCAGATATTATTGGCCTGCTCTCGATTAAACAACGCAGAGATGCACAGTGAGTCATGATAAGCAACAGGTGTGAGAGCAGACGGTTAATATCAGCATGGTGGCAATACACTATTATTCATGTAACACACAAACCTTCTATATTACTTTGACTTTTCTAGAGTCCAAATCACAATATAACTTAGAGATTACATCAGCTGTAATGATTTTATATTATTCATTTGATATTTGATCAACAAGTGTGCAGTCTTTGGGGTCCAACAGGAAGCCCCTGTTGTAGCGGTTCATGACGCCTTTCATCTCTTTAGCCGGGTTAGCCTGGCAGCATTAATTAGCCCCCTTGACTTGCGTCACCGCTAATCCTGTTGGAGAACAGTGAACGTCTGACTGAATGACTGATCCTGTTATGTGCTGCTGCTCCTTTGTTCTGCTGATGGAGAACGTTCATATGGTCTCAGCAGCCCCGGCTGAGACTGGCTGGCACACAGCTGCATTGTTAATACAGCCAAAGAGATGAGACCGAGAGACGGGAGCAGTCAATGCTTTCAGAGTCCATTTGTCTCTGCCACTTTGAGGTGGGTGGTCTGGGAAGTTAAAGTAGTTGTCACTAATGGTTCGCTAATGAGCAGCGCTGAGAGCTGTAATGGACCCTGCTGAACATGTGCCCTGCCTGGCACTAATGCCCCGGTGGTTTGATGATTGTCATCCTCTTTCCATAATCATATTTTAGCCTACTTTTTTACATTGGTTGCAGCCCTCCTTTCCACTTAAGACTGTGTTCGTCCCGCATAGTTACTGCTATGATGCAACCTGATAAATGTGTGTTTACATTGGGTTGTTTTGCTGATCTCATTGCTTGTTTGTTAGCTCAGCAACGCTCGCTCGCTCTTCTCTCCCAGCACCGACAGAGTGACTTTCAGGTTTGTCTGCAGCAGGTATGGACATGCCTGAAGAGCTGCAGTGGCAGATGTATTATCTGACCAAGAAAACCTCAATGAAGAAAATGAAAACCTACATTGGCCAGGAATAAATTAAATAAAGGGACAGTATCGATGAAATCGTGTCAAATCTGAATCCTATACAAATCCAAACTCTGTCATTAAGTCCTTTTGATAAACCAGAGAAATCTTTTTAGTTGCCTGCCAAACGCTGCTCAGGGTTTGGTTTTGGTCTGGTAGTGCTCAGATGGTCTTTTCAACATTGCTTCTGTATGGATTCTTTCAGCTGCTTGAAATTGAGTCACAGCTGAAAGCACCCGTCTATGATATCTAATGGCTTTTCTCCGGTCTAATCTCTAGATTTTAAAATATTTTATTGAACAGTAACTGTGTGCATGTGTGTGTTGTCTCTTTGTGAAACACAAAGACTGCATTGGACAATGAGAAAGATCTGGCACCATAGATTCATTGTGAAAGATGCAAACAATCCCAGCATGCACGCTGAGTTGTATAGCGGCCGTGATGGAGTCGTGACCCCTGGTTGTTATGCACTGTTCAGATCCCACTGAACACCCTGAAGTCGTGATAGAGTTGAGGAATTTAAGCTTAAAAGAAAATATGCTATTTCATTGCCTTTCCCACAGGATCACAGGATGGGTGGGTTTAGCCACTGCTTTCACTCCTCCCCTGAAGAGTGAGAAAGGCTAACAAACAGGAAGCAAAGAGTTTGACAATATGCTCAACAGGAAGAGACTCCCCGCTGTTTGTGTCGGCTATTTTCTCTACACTTCTTGGTTACAAAGGGCAGGACCGAGACATAAAGACATTAAGAGATGTGGAGTTTCAGCTTGGTAGAATCTGAAAGGGAAAAAAAAAAGTTATAGCTTTTCCAGCTTTCCCTTTATGAGTTTTCTGGATGTGTGTGTGTGTTTAATGGCCAGAGAGGATGTTGATAGTAGGACAACCGTGATAAGAATCAAGGCCGGCAGCATCAGAGGACAAAGGCATGCATTGTGGGTAGAAATAGCACTTCCGCTTTTAAGGAAAAACACTGAGAAGCCTCCACATTGGCCTATAAAAACAATTAAAGTTGATAGAGATTATTGAAAGAAAGCTGATCTTTGTGTCCATACTTGTGGATTACATGTGTGGGTGCGTGTTTGCGTGCAGCTGCAGGATGTTTATGCTGTAGAGTCATCTGTATGTTTGCTTTACACTGAAGCTGTGGATGTCAGACGGCCTTGATATACGTTCTCCAGCTCCAGTTCCCACCCGGGTCACATCCTCTGGTCCCAGCATTCCTTCACAGTCGAGGCCATAGATTTAAAGACACCAAGGCTAGAGACAATCAAACTGATTTCATGTTACCATACTTTTATTTTGTTCAGTCAATAGGGCATAAACGACCATTTCAAAATAAGAAGAAAGAAATGTATTCCTAAACCAGTTAAACCAGCACGTGGAGTAGATCTGTAGCTGAACTAATGGGGGAGGAAATGTGCTCTTATGCTAGTGCCAGGGGTCGGTTATGATCCTTCCCCCTGTGTCATTGATTCCAGTATGTGATTTACTACTGACACATGTGCTCAATCAGCGTTCTTTAAAGAGAGGAATAATGATACGGATAGAAATTGCATGACCAAGTCAACAGGTTTTTCCTGTCTTGTCAACTTTATTGTGTTACTGTTTGTTCGGATGTCTGGCAACAAGAGGGAACCTCCGTCTAAAGGATTCATCCCTTAATCATTACTCAATATTCTGATGAGTCTGGTTTAACGTTTAAGTTGTCACTTAATCAGCTCCATTTCAGTCGTAGGTATAACGCTACTGAAGTAATTATCCCACGCTGGCATTATTCAGACGATGCTGTCATCTGTGGGACTGCAGAGTGCAGCCGGCACAGCAGAGGGCTCCAGGTTGACTCATCGTCTCAGTACAGACGTGAGGCCATAGCTCACATCTGCGCTGCAGACCATCCTCAGGCACATGTACACTCATGCTGTAAAAAGACACACCGCCTCTGACAAAACAAGGAGGAATTCCGGAAATGTTGCAGGATGTCTCGGCGTGCATCATTACCATTAGGATAAGACTATTGCACTATCCCTAGAAAGAATAAAACTCATGATTGTCTTCAGCACAGAGTCCACTGTTAAACCTTGAGTTTGGAGGTGATCGTCATTGTATGACCGGTCGTATGACTGGTCAGGGGAGATAGGGCCTGGATCGAAGTGCTGACTCACAGCAACAGCTCATGTCAGAGCTTATGACTTCCTCTCTGTCGGCATGGGAGCTGACCGGATGTGTCGGGAGAAAAACATACAGTGCTGCTACTATACATGTGTACAGTTCAGTGCTATATTCATATATTTGCATGTGTTTTCCAAATCTCGAGTGCGGGTATTAGTACTGCTCAGTATTTGTAGTCCAATCATTTAGAGTGGGAGTCCTGAAATGCTTTGTGAGTAGAAAGAGGATTGTTGCTGTGTTTGCGTTAAGAACCTTGAGGTTTTTCTTTTACCATAATGGGCCCTTTTCACCGCAGCCGTGTCGCAGCAGGACAAACACAGGTTGAACAGATGAAATGAACTATGATCCCATTCTACTTGGTGTGTAACGGCCATTCAAGCCCTCACCCAACAAAACGAACCGGAGCCATAATTAAAGTGATTAATTCCGCCTGTCATTACCCTGCAATCACATGTCAGACGAGCTCAGAAATACACCTGTACAACATCTGTCATAATGATTATTGTTATTATTATTGAATTGTTTTTATTGGTTTTTTAACACAGACAATACATACATACAACCAAGCACAGGACATCACATAACCACACAGTACATCAACAATACCTCAAATAAAGAGACAAAAATACAAAAAATTAAAACCAAAAATACATTCAAAGAAAAAACATGTTGTACTCCTACAGATTGACACTTGCCATACAAAATTGTAGAACTAATATTTCACCGTCCTACACCTGAGCGTCCCCAGCCGGGAATCTTTGATTAAAATAGTCCAGAAATGGCTGCCATACCTTATAAAATTTCCGGACAGACCCCCTGGTGGAATATTTAAGCTTCTCAAGTTTCAGATGAGCCATTACA
>CAAKHC010007072.1:24373-40585 GCA_901007825.1 Macroramphosus scolopax
TAGAACTAATATTTCACCGTCCTACACCTGAGCGTCCCCAGCCGGGAATCTTTGATTAAAATAGTCCAGAAATGGCTGCCATACCTTATAAAATTTCCGGACAGACCCCCTGGTGGAATATTTAAGCTTCTCAAGTTAATAATGATTATTGTGATACAGGCCTATATGTTTATTCCATATTGCCTGGCCTCATTTGTGTGTGAAAGAAGAGAATGCAGGGACAGGAATGACCACTGGGTGGAGCCTCCATGTTAACGGTAGTGACAGAAAAACCGAGGCAGAGATGGAGAAGGGAGGAGGGAGGGAGGTAGTGAGTAAGGCTCCTTCCCAAAGGGTCTGTCAGTGTGCTGTGAGCAGGCAGGCAGAGAGCTGATAGCCGTGCAGTCGAGAGAACTCGGCAGTATCTCTCTCTCTCTCTCTGACTGGAGGAGCAGGCTCCTTCTCTCCGCCACTTGACATGTGGTCGCCGGCCTCGCCTGCAGTGGGCCGCAGGAGCTGACAGAAGAATATATATAAATATGTACCACTGAGGAGAAGTGTAAGGTGGAGTAAGACAAGGAGAGAAGATCTCTGACGAGACGGGAAACACTTTTAAGGATTTTTCACTCGGGTTCAGGTTCGTCATCACTTTTTAAAACATGTTCTTCTGTTTTTAATGTATTGATCTTGTCTATTTGTGTCGCTTACTTATATTTACTACTCGCTCTCATGTGGGTCTTTGACCCCAAAGTGTTAAGGATGAAGTTAGTCAAACTGAGGAGAATACGTACTTCATGGATCAATAAAGCTACGATGAGAATGAAGTCGCCCTGGTTTGACTTCTCGTCCACTGGAGTTAATGTGATTGGTTGTCTCGCCAGTCTCCAGCATGACCCGGCTTATGGCGTTCTGCATTGTCCAGTAACGCTTCAGATGAAATCAACGGGCTGTGTTAGTGCTGTTAGGCGGACTTTCCAGGATCATGTATCCAACCAATAACAGTGCGAAGGTTCATCCAGAGACCAACGTCTTTTGGACCAACGCAGCAGACAGACTTCATCATGTGAGTTTATACTGCAAAGGAGATGTTTGTGATGGTTTCGAGAGGTCAAAATGACCTTCGCAGAAGTGTTGAGTCTGGACTGGGATTCACCAGCCCTCCGTCCCTGTGCCTGGTCCCTGTTGAGGAATGTCCTGATAGGTCACTTGCAGACACACAAGGAGAGCTGTGATCATCCCACCTCTCCTCCCACTGCCTCTGTTCTCCTGCCACTTCCCGTCCCACACCTCCCCAGCCAAACACAGGGTTCCTTCTCCTTTTCTTCTGCCCTCTCTCAGTCCCCCTTCAACTCCTCCTACCCCCAGGGCAGGTCAGGTTGGACTCTTTGTGGATGTTGATCCATAACTGGTGGTCCACTAGGCTCAGCTTGTGTACTGTTCATGTGCGTGGAAGCTAAGAATCCTTTTGAGGTGTTATTCCGTCTGATGCCCACATTACTGACGGCATTCCTTCACAACCCTGTTCTTCTTTGTTACAGGCTGTCTGATGTAGACGGTGTCTGTGCATGTGTGGTCTCAAATATATATGAGCGAGATTCCCCTGGGATTTGTGTAGCATTGGGGTTATTGCTGATTAGGCATTATTGTCCTAAGTCACCTTTTGTTGTCCAACAGCTAAAAGCAGGAAAGCGTAGAGCCCTTTAATTGACTATTTGTGTGTGTGTGTGCATGTCTTAAGTGTGTTTTTGCCAATGCCAGCTAATATAACTGATTGTGTTTGTTCTGAATCCATTAGACCTCATCATGAAGTAGAAGGCTTCTTGTTGCAGCTGGACATCGTATTGGTTTAGGCCAGGGGTCGATTGATTGGAGCCTTGAGGGACCTTGGGGGTGGAGGGTTGGTTATAGCAAGTTTAAAGGTCTAACTGTAAGGACAAAGGATGGACAGCAGAAATCAGCTTTCAGGAACTGAGGGAGGGAGGGAGCAGGTGGAGAAGGGCCAAAGAAAAACAATGAACGTTGTTGCTTTTTAGGTGATAAGATTGGCTTGAAAGCGAAAGGGTGAGTGCGTGTGTACAAAGAAGCGATTGCAGCAGTTCCGAGAGAAATCACAGGCGAAGAAGAGGAGCTGGCAGTAAAGCCCAATGGACTGACTTTAAGGGCCGGATGGATGATGATGCTATATATGGAGGAAATAAGCTGCAGTCACAGATCAGATGAAGGACCAGTGTCCTCCATCTACTACCTCTGTCGGTCTGCACACTTCATCAGAATGTAATCAAGTGCATGTATAAACATGTATGTGGATACGTGGATACTCTCTCAGTCTGCAGCGTTGTGGAGTAAATATATTCATTGATGTCTCCTCTTCAGTAGCTGTGTCACCGGGGTGTCCACAGTGCGGTTCCTGAGGGTCTTCCAGGGGGTCCCAGGCAAAATGACGAATAATTAACCCGTATTCATCAGATGTCCGTTTAACGAACAATTAAAAGAAGAATTTAAACATTTAGAATTATTATTTATCAATATTTTTCAGAGTAGGATTAGTGATGCTGGATGCAGCCTCAACCCATCTCTAGATATAAAGGTCCCTCTAGAGTCACTTCCACAGCTTATTGAGAGTCATCTTGGGAGTCCAAAACAAAATGTTTGAGACCCCTCGGCCTAGGTGACGAGCTTAATAGCTTTTGGTACTTCTGCGCTAAGAGGAGCTCCCTAAATTGGGTCACATCTGCACAGAGGGGCGCTCAGAGATCCTACGAGCACTCCGAATTCTAATTTCCTTATTTTCCGAGGAGAGTTCTTCAGTGATCTGTGTGGAAATGAGACGTCTGCTTATTCTGCCAGGATAGCAATCAGGATGTGTATTAGTGGGCTCCGCCGCTGTGGGAGAGAGAGAGCTATAATTGGTATCTCCCTTGATGTCACCTCCCGGGCGCTCGCCGCTGACCCAGCCCTGAATAAAAACTGCTTCGCCCATCTAAGAACTCTGCAAACATCTCAGAAGCTGGTCACTGGCACAATAACAAAAGATAAGAAGAGACTCGATCAAATATAAATCTTAAGGAGGATTTGAGAATGTAGAACAATGAGAACCTATTGAGTGTTTTTCAGGCGTAATGAGTGCCAAGGACAAAGCTCAGACTGTCCCATATTTAATTTGGTAAAGCCCTTGTGTAAGTACCTTTTTTAAAATATGAATACTTCTCTTGTCATTATCTTCTTACAGCAGGTTACAAGTCTTCATGTGTTTCTATTAGTATTGTGATTAACTAATACTTTTATAGATCTGGTATCAAACCAAGTAGATTCAGTGTTTTAATAATGACCTTTTCCAATGATATGATAGACTTGTCTGGACAGCTCGGGTCAGATGATGTTCGTATTGGAGGCTGACACAAAGAGCAAACTGTTGGGCACTGACAGTTCTGACAGCGGGAGACACATGGTGCAAGTCACAGGCATCATTGTGTAGGTGACACTCGTGTGCCTGAGCTCTGTACATGCACGCCTCCATGTGTGATTCCCCTGAATTACCCTTTTCCAGGCAGCGTGTGTCGTTCGGGAAGCGACGTGGGCGACCTGTGTTTCTCTTTAAACTCGGGGAAAACTCTTCACACTTCAGATTGCTCTAGTGTCCCTCTGCATCTGAGAGGCTCTAATGTCCGATGTAGACAAGCAAGAAGAGCGATCTTTACTTCTCAAACCTTATTGCATCACTAAGAGTTAGCAGTAATTCATCTTAATGAACCACATGCTTTTACTAGTAACTCTACATCACCCTTTCTTTACCTCCTCCGCCCTCTCCTTCTTGCTTCCTGTCTTCTTTGACAGCCTCTTTTCATCGGCCGTGCCAGTGCAGACGTTTGCTGAATAACAGCCAAGCAACTCTCGCAGACGGCAAGGGAAACAGCCAGCTCTCCGCTTTTAGTTAAATGGATGGGTTCTTCCCCGGCTGCTGGGTTCTGGGAAATGACACCCACTTGGTACCAAACTCTGCCACAAGTGTGTATTGGGCTTTTCCCTTCCCTGATGTGGTCTTGATTATTCGGGTGGAGCCAGGAAGGCCGTGATGGGTGGACGTGATTGGTTCCCTGAATAACTCTGATCATGTGGGTGACGTGAGAAGAATTGCAGGAGCTGTGGAAAGAATAATCTCCTTCAAGCTCCTTGTTCTTGCTCTTGATAGGCAAAGGAGAAGAACATTTCCATCCTCGAACAATTATGTTCCTTTGCTCAGTTTCTTTACATCTTCTCTCAAATTATAGTCCTCTGTCCTATCAGTCCTTTACTTTGAGGTCCTCTTCTGCGCCAAGAAAGGGTAAAAAGGTGTGGTTTGTGCTGTGTGGAATGGCAAACCTAACATCATGTTTCCAGAAAGAGGAATGGATTTGCTACTTTGAGCTCCTCTTCACTCTTATTATAAGGCCCCAGCAGTCTCAGATCTATCGGCACTATGTTCTGTGTGTGTGTGTGTGTGTGTGCATGCATGCAGCGGCTCTTTCTAGTGCATACCAGTGTGCAGCAAAAGGAATCTTAGGCAACTATTTATTTTAGTGTCTGTCTTTGCTCCACATCATCTTGTCTGCTCCTCTCTGCAACTGAGAGCAGTATTGTAGAGTTTGCATGGATACCAGGAGCGTTCAGGAGGGATGTGTCTGGTTAGAGGTAATGTGCTCCTCCAGCTGTCTGAAAACAAGTCGGGAATACAACGTGGCTTTGTTTTGGAGATTTCAGTCTCCTTAAAAGTCTCCTTGTTTTGGTCCATCCATCCATTGTCTATTATTCCTGCGTTAAATAATCATCAGACATTCCGGTGAATGTGGCGGGTATGAGCCCGAAGATGTACCAGAACACCTTCTGGTTTTAAAATACATGGCCTCCATTATCCAGCAAGTATTTTACCTTCATGCAACTGATCTTTTACTGCAGGCTCACCCTGTCCAGAGGTTGTCCATTTACATGTACCTACAAGTTTTTATTAGGTTTATATTGGACCAATACTTCAATGTAGGACACGGCAGCCAGAAGATGCGAAGGGCTGTTGGGTGCTATAAATGAGTAATATAAGACCTTGAAGATATCTCTGTCCTCAGCTTCCGTCACTCTTTAACCCGCACGCTGTTAACCGTTAACAGAGATCCACCAAGTCAGACCTAGCGCCGACCCCTTTGACCTTTTAACCCTGCTGCCGGGGTAATGAGAAAAAGGAGGAGAGGACGCAGGAAGGAGTTCGTTCTTTCCCCCCACCGGGCGAATCAGAGTAACTGAGTGACAGACATGATTGTCCGACGTAAACTTACTATTTGAACATGTCACAGGGTTCAGCGGTTAAACGTCTCCAGTGATATGAGCTTCCATCTCCACCAACCACTTGCAGGCCTGCGGTGTCTCGCACCTCCTTGCAGACAAGCAGAGAAACTGCTATGTGACGAAATGAAAGTATAGCTTCCAACTGTGTACTTTTACTGTAGAATTAAACATCACTTGAGCAGACAACACAGATGCATAAACAACAGGCTCTAATCTGCAGCAAACAGATCGCACGTAGTTTGCACCTATACAGACACACACTTTGTCTATCAATCAATGCACAGATTATAACAGCTAATTATAACAGCTTGTAGTGTGAGTGACAGGAAGTCTGTGCGTGCTTGAAGACCACTCACATTTGTGCTACTGTGGCTCCTGGTGTGTCTGTTTCATATAGCCGCACAAAGGTTGAACCCGATTCACAGTGCACCAGCATGTGTAGATGTTATTTCTGTGCAGTGGTATCCTCAGGGACGCTCCTCATGAGATAGATGTGCAGAGAAAAGGGATGAAGGAGCGTTATGTATTTTCGGCGCCTCTGTCCTGACCCTTCGTCTCTCTCTTCTCTCCCCAGTGCCGGACGACCTCACCCCAGAGGAGCAGAAGGAGCTGGAGAACATCCGCCGGCGCAAGCAGGAGCTGCTGGAGGACATTCAGGTAGAGTTAAGACGGAATTAAGTTGGTAACTTGTGCATGTACAAGGAATGTCATCCACATTTTAATGTTTGTTTCATGAGAAGTGAGAGATAAACTTCCTCATCTTACAGCCCTCTTTAGGCTGCTGTATTTCCTGCTTTGAAAATGTTTCTGTTTAATACCAAATATGCTGCTTGGATCAAAAGAGACTTTTCTATTACAGTTGATCTAATCATAAAAGCCTGATTAAGTTATTTAAACATCAAATGGACCATGCCTCAGATTCAGTGATTGATGTGCCGGAGTGTCTATTTCTGGCTCACTTCCACTGCTCCTGTCCAGCATTTGATGCCTTTTTGTACAAACATTTCACCCCACGTGGAATGTGAGGTGTTTCCTACCAGGTGCTCGCTTCCCTTACAAAACCATTTCTGCTTTTTGTTGTAGACATTCAACAGAGGCTTCTTTATTCATGGATGCAATCTATTGTTTATTGAAATATGTGTATGTGTATTAAAGTAAGACACGCTTACAGATGAAGTACACTGTTATGAGGAATATGCAAATGCAGTCAGACGCCGCGTTCTCCCTGATACCCAAAGGATTCCAGTCAGCTGGGATGGATTTTCCTAAAGTGGTTTGATAGATTCCTGTCCACGGCCATTGATTCATTTTGGTTATATCTTTGACCCCAGCGTGCAGCTGATTATTCCACCTTGCTGCTCATGTCAATCCTGCCTCTCCATAACCAGCCCCGTAATAAATGACACACAGGGGTGACAGATTGTCGAGCGTTGGCCTCCAGATGTCCCAGTCAGTGGCAACTCTACGTCCGCCGGCCCTCACAGACAAACACTAGAGGCGTGATCTGACCCTTCTCTTTTATTAGCCTGGCCCACCATAGCTGCCCCCCTCTTTCTAGCCTCTCCTCCCCCATCGTTTTTTCATAGTGTGCACACTTACCCCTCCACTCTGTGTTTACTCCCACACCCTCCTCCGCTGGTCCTGCATGTCAAGGCCTCCTCCTCAGACACCCACTTTCCGGTATGAGCACAGCCTTTGTTTTTTCGGAGGCAGGCATCTGAGGAATGTGTTGTGATTGCGCAGGTTTTTTGGAGCACAGATGTTCCCATTGTGGGTTGGCCTGTTCTGGATTGGCATTATGCAAGAGAGATGGTATACAAACCGGGGCTGAGAGGCTCGGCGAGGACTGTTGAAGCCTCTCATGATCAATAACCGCTATCTGTGTCCTGCTACGGTTTATTATCCCACACCTTAATCAAGCTGATGTCATCCTCTCTCTTCTTTTATCCTCTGCAGTGCACGTACTACGCTCGTCTGGCACCAGTGGGTGTGGTTTGATGACTAAACTTGCCTCTAAAGCCATTAATCACTACACACAATAGAATCCACTATAAGACTTATTTCTCCATTTCTACTGAGGTTAACCAGAGAAAAGGTTCTCAGCCTGATCACATTTTGATGACAAAGGATTTGTTTTGGCGAGAAATGCACATAAATGGCACGTTCTCTGACACGATACACGGACAGTTAATATCAGTTTTCTCAGGAGCTGAATGAGCAGCAGTTAGTGAAGTTTCAGCTCTTAAGAATCGACTCTGCTCTCTTCTCTAAGCTGACGTATTGATGTGAGAACAGACTCCAGTCTTACAGGTGGATGAAGAAGATTCTGAGATGATAGCCTCTCTCTTGGAACTGTTATTACACAAAGGCTTTGGATGTTGTTGCTTCAGTCACACACTTCCACAATTGAAAGTCGGACGTCTGATGATGAATTCATTCATCCATAACAACCGTCACATTTATCCTTCTTGTGTCTTCTGCAGCGGCTGAAGGATGAGATAGCAGAAGTGACGAGTGAGATAGAGAACCTGGGTTCCACTGAGGAGAGGTAAGACCCCCCCCCCCCCCCCCCCCCCCCCCCCATCTCAACTACACACATTTCCCTCTCTGTTGTCTTTATTGACCTCTATTAACTTATCAAATTAAACTGTCAATTATTAATGTTTGAAGGCGAGTTGGACTATCTCGTCACACCAAACACCCGCCCACATTGGCTATGCTTTTAGGGCAGTTTAAATGTTTCATCAGGCACACCCCCATTATGGGAGACCTCATTGAATAATGCAATGGGTGTACGGGCAACAGCAGACAATTCATCGTCCCGGGGGAACGAGTGCTTGAGTCTACTACTTTTCTCTACTCAAGTGGATTGGGATCCCATCAACTGCAGAATATTCCGAAAGCACTTTCTCGTGGCTTAAAAAGCCATTAATGGTTACGGCACCTTCTTGTGATCAAAGTTTCCCGTGATCCATTTATTGAAGACGTGTCACGATAGTCTGTCTGCGCTGCTGCTTCCAGCGGGTTTCTCTTTTTCGTGGAGCGTTTGTTTAGCTGGATCCTGGCGCAACCGAGTCGATGAGAAGAAGTGTTGACCTCTCACCGGCTGGAGATGTGGATGTAACCATGGCGATGGAACCACACTTTAACCCCTGAGTGACTCAAAGCCTGAGAAATGAGTTGTTCCCACATACAATGCTTCATCAACGCTTTGTCATCAAGGCGCAGTGGGGGGGGGAAACAAAAGATACTTTCATTAAATGAAGGAATGTGTTTACTGAAATGTTGAATAAATAAGACGATTGACCCTAAATTTGTTGGATTGCAATCAAAACGGCTCAACCCGTATACACAGTAGAGCTAAATGATGGATTATTGTAGATTAGTAGATGAACAGAACAATGAATTGGGTCAAGAATCGCTGGTACCATATTCTCACATATAAATAATTTAATACAATATTCATAGTTAGTACAAATATTTCTACATACATTCTTGTCATAAATAAATTAACAGCAGCCTGTAATCCTTTGTTCCAGGAAAAATATGCAGAGGAATAAACAGGTGGCGATGGGCCGTAAGAAATTCAACATGGACCCCAAGAAGGTTGGTGGAAATAACTGTTGTGATTCTCCACACGTGTGATTTGTTCTCCTAAGCAGGAGGTAACCGGGGGGGGCTTTTCTCTTCTCTTCTCCAGGGGATCCAGTTCCTGATTGAGAATGACTTGCTGAAGAACACCAGCGATGACATTGCTCAGTTCCTCTACAAGGGCGAGGGCTTGAACAAGACGGCCATCGGAGATTACCTAGGAGAGAGGTCAGGATTAAATCATCTCCCTGTCTCCTCCTCAGCTCTGTGTGTGTGTTTCGTATTTATCCATCCACGCCCAAAATTGGCTTATAAGGCATCGAACGGCGACAACCCTCTTCAAGACTGCATATTTTCCGTATTGCTCCGCTTCCTCTCGGTCAGGCACACGCCCATCCTTTCCCAAACACAGTTTATTGGTCCCATGTTTAGACAATCCCCTCAAGACGGTGTCCGTTACTCAATAGCCCCCATCTGTCTTTGATTGTCTTACTCATTCATAGGTAACATGATGAAGAAACTCACAACTCGAGAATGCGCGGCTTGGAAGCCGATTTGAGATTTGACTGTATGGCAGACGCCCCTTTTATAGTCACCACATAATACAGAAAATGCTGATGGGTCTGATGTCTGGTATGCACAGGGACTATAGGGCAGGCAGCCTTGCATTGTGGGTGGAGCCTGTGAGGTCAGACCAGGAAATGGAGGCTGTTGGATGGATGCTCTCTCTTTGATTGTTATCAGTCCCTCTGCATGTTTCTGAGTCTGTAAGGAGCCGAGCAGCATGGGAGATTGGATTGGTCACTTGTCCACTGGGAATAATATGACTCTATCAATGGGAGCTCCTTCGAGCCATCTCATGATCTCACAGGGCAGATCATTTACTCTGAAGGGCATAAAGGTCGAGGATGATGTCATTAGTGAGATGAGACGATGAATGAAGAAGATGTTTGTCTGAGGAGTGTTTGCAGCTTATCACAGTCATACCGTGACCACGTGCACCCGACCACAACTTAGACACAGTCCAGACGGGTCTTCTAAATTACAAATGAAGCTTAAGGGTAACAATGTTTTATTTATTTCCTTTTGTATTGAAATTGTGTCCTTGTTTTGTTACAGAGATGATTTAAATCTCCAAGTCCTCCATGCATTTGTGGAGCTTCACGAATTCACAGACCTCAACCTGGTGCAGGCCCTGAGGTAAGACATCTTGCATCCTCTGGTCTACTACAAACCTTGATACCTTGATTTTATATAAAGACGCAGCTGTGGGTTTCAGAGAGTCGAGACTAACCACTGAGCTTTGTCCCCTGACAGACAGTTCCTGTGGAGTTTTCGGCTACCAGGAGAAGCCCAGAAGATTGACCGTATGATGGAGGCCTTCGCTCAGCGCTACTGCCAATGCAACCCTGGCGTTTTCCAGTCCACAGGTGGGGCGGTCATATTGGACAGCTCGGCTTTCAGTGCCGTCATAAAAAGTTAAAGAGCTGTTAATGTGCGAGCAGCGATACAAAGAACGAACGGCTTCAGGTTGTCTTTTCTTTTCAAGGCCGTTGTTCTTTAGGTCGGCCATATTGACGCTCTTTGTCAACATTGTTCCTCTAATTCTTAAGGCAGTGGACCTGAACATTTGTCTTACTGAAGCACTTAATCCCGTGCTGACGTCTAATGGCGCGCCAGTGGAAAAACCATCTGAGCTGCTTTATTTAGCAGACACAAAGTCTGCTGAGGTGAACCGTGTTCTGGAGGTGCGTCTGGCTTTCGTGAAATTATTCCCACAGTAGACGTCTGCCTCTAACATGGACACGGGTGGATGTGAATAATGCATGGGACTTCTTAACAGCCAAATGCACCAGATAAAGTGCTGCTCCGTCGTCGGCCGCGTGCCGGCCACGTCTGACTCTCAGCGCAGACACAAAAAGAAGTGTGCACGTCCTCAAACACAGATATTCATACTTAACTGCCCACGTTCAGCCTTTCACTGCAGCCCACTCTGTTTGCTAACGAAGCTTTGCCTATCTGTTCCTCTCTGTGACCCTGTGGTCCCCAGAGTGGAGTCCTTTCAGCTCAGCTCATTTACATTCATATTTAAACACTGGCTGCAGTTTAGCGGTAAGCAGCGACCTTTGGAAATGTTGCATCTTATGTTGTGATCATACGATGTAGATCTGTGTTACTCGTGACCGGGGACATGAATCTGTTAACACACTCACCTTGTGGGCACCCGCAACCCTCCTGGGAGTCCCCTTCATGTAAACTGTTTTATTTTAGGGCGAAGATCTAGTTCAGAGTTTGGTGATGGAAACCAAAAATGTGATGTGTGTGTGTGTGTGTGTGTTGCAGACACCTGCTACATCCTGTCATTCGCCATCATCATGCTCAATACCAGCCTCCACAACCCAAATGTAAAGGACAAGCCTGCCGTGGAACGATTCATCTCCATGAACAGAGGAATCAACGACGGAGGAGACTTACCTGAAGACCTGCTCAGGGTGAGGAGGGCTTTCAAACTCCGTACACGCCACTTCCCTCCTCCTCTAATCGCGCTCCGTATTCATGGTCCATCTCTCTTCATCATAGAACCTGTATGACAGCATCAAGAATGAACCTTTCAAAATCCCCGAGGACGATGGCAACGATCTCACACACACTTTCTTCAACCCGGACAGAGAGGGCTGGCTGCTAAAACTGGGTGAGTGCAACTTATCCAGGTGCATAATGAGCTGTTTGAATAATGACTCATCAATAGAGGACTTTGCTCCATGTTGTCATGAACTTGTGTTCAAAATCAGCCTTAATTAGATGATGTCCAGTTTGATCTTTAACCTGCGAGTGTATGTACATGTGTGAGTGTCAATAGGTGTGTACACACTGGACCAGAGACTGAAGACATCTCCCCCCGTTTTAATGTTTAACCCTGGACTCCTCCTCCTCCTTATTTCCTCTGAGGTCCCTCTCTCTGTTGTACAGGTTCACAGTGAATGTTTGAAGTGAAATTGAAAGCTTATAACCGCTGTGAAACTTTACAACCAGCTGCAGCAGGGGAGCGTAGAAATCCTCTTTCTCCAATGACTCCCAATTGACAGACTCGAGTTAAATAATCAAGGTGGAAGATAAATAACTGGATATGTCAGGAAACGGACCCAAGCGGAGGCGGTGCTTCATGTAGTGCTTTACAGTGTCTGTGATGAGATGTCATTGTGTTGAGCTCCCCCATGTGGACTGACGCACGCCCTCATTAACTCCGAATCCAAACTGTAAAGCAGTGCATCAAAGCCTCCTTGGACCCAAACTGAAACATTAATGTGGTGCAATAATTCTTTATCATTTAATTTGATTTTTTTTGTTGTTTCTTTTCCTCTTTGTTTGTTTGTTTATCCCCATGATTTTGGCTGTTGTCTTTCCTCAGGAGGTATGTACACCTGCTCTTCCCAAACGCTAGTCCATCTCTCGGCTCTCAGGTGCTTTTGGTGGTCCGCCATGCTTCTGTTCTCTTCCTCCTTTTTATTATTACATTAATGAAAGATTTATTTGTGATTTTTATTTTTATTTTTTTTTTTTGTTTTGTTTCTGCATCGACTCGTTTAGACTTCAGATGTTTGTCTGTTCAGTGGCTCACTGAGCTGGTGTTTTTCTCATCCGCTTTATCTCTGTGGGTGGTTGCCGGGCGGTCGCTGGGTGCATTCGCCACCCCGTGGGCGCAGCTCGACGAACTTAAAGCTTTGTGACCACTCTACTCTCTGTATGCTGTAGCGGTGGTTGTTTTTGATCTGTTTTTGGAAGCTGCATTTGACCTTTTTTCCGTACAGTGAGAACCCACCAAATTGATGTTGAACCCATTTACCCATTGACTAATTGTCGTTTGCTCTCTGTTAATGGAAAGGGAATACTGCAGCCTTTCAACAACATGACAATGCTCTCCTTATCTCTTACTGTAAATGGATCTGAGGGGTAACGGTGTGCCAGTGGCCCCATGCCGCACTAGACCGGACTGAACCAAACTGTGGGAAAGAAGTGTGGGCAGCGGAGTGTGCATAAAGGGATTCAGTCGTGAATCATGCATACTTAATATGCACTGTAATTGCACATGATTAGTAGTTCTACTGTGCACATTTACTAATGTTGCAAAAAGATGGTAATTGAATGTTCTTTTCACAACAAAACCAAACCAAATCAATATATTTGGCAACGACAGTTCACAAATTTATCCTGTTATGAATCATTTTTAACCATCAACTGGAAAATTAATTCAAACGCAACCTGTTCCCTCTTAACCTCCACTTGCCCAAATTCCTGCAGCCCCGTCATGCATGGGTGGCTCCCTGCACTCAGCTCAACTCCTGCCTAGCACCCTCCACACCCCTGCAACAATCTGCTGGGACACACCCCGCCTCGTCCCAGATATTCTTGCAGGGGAGGAGGTCATCTCATTTCCCCCGGAGTGACCGGAACTGTCATGACCATCAGACAAATCAGAACCTCAAAAAACCCAATCAGCTCTCTGTTCGTCAGCTGTGTGACTCTGCCGTCAATGTGTTTTCTGTCGGTCTGCTTTTCTGTTGCAACACGCTGACCAGTCGAGATGTGGCGAGGGGCCTCCCCATCTCTGCCTGTCGAAGTGAAATGTGTCAATAGCGTCTGTAGATTGTAAGCGTAGACTTGAAGTGTTTGACCTATCATGACGCCTGTGATATGATGGGATATCATATACAGTGTTAATGCTGCTATATGATAACACAAGTGTGATCTGCGTGTCTGTTTGTACCACAAAGCCACATGTATCTCCTCCTCTCTTACGGTAGACGTTTCACAATGCAGCTTCTTACTAACACTGGTGATGGGATACTCTAGTCTAGACGCGGCTTAGTTCTTCACATCACGATCAGAAAGAAATCACTGCTCCTATATCACTGACGAGTCACTTAACAAAGCTATAACAGGAAATGTATGTCTGAGATGCCTGTAGAGCAGCCTAACATAGCTTCAGGCGCTGGGGCTTCCTGCCCCACTCTGTTTGTTGGCATCCCATCCTCCCAGAGCAACCTCCCATCTGCTGCTGTGATCAGGTTTCCCCTTGCAGGAAGTATGGGTGACAAGAAGGTCAGGGGTCAGTCACAGATCAGCAAGCGCTGAGTTAACCAGAGAGTCCCCACTGAGCATGGAAGAGGTGAGGACGTAACCCGGGCAGGACGACAGACGTCTCCGTCACTCTTTAGTTTCAACATTCAGCGTTCACTTTAGTTACTCTTGCTCATAAAAGTTCAGGGAGTGCAAAACGCATAGATCTGGATCCTGTCTATCGATCCAAGAGACTCTGGCTGAGTGGAGAGGAGCAAGTTTCCGAACACATTAAGACATCATCGATGGAGACGTAGCTTTTTTTATGACGGCGATCATCCCACACTGGAAATTTAAGCTAAGCTGTTACTTAAATTGAATAAAAGGGAGGAGGAAAGGGGGGAAATATCCAGATAGGTGAATGCAATTTGGTGATGGTAAGCGCATGATTGGATGTGGTGCAACGGTGGTTCAGGGAAACTATTGGGATAAACCGGGGGTCGGTCCTCGGGTCGTCATCTGTCTGTCTGCTCATACATCCGTCTGCCTGTCTGTTGCTCGACTCGGTGCTTCGGTGCTCCTCCCTCCCTCCCTCTCTCTCTATCGCTCTCTCTCCCCTTGCTGAGCCTCTCTGACGCTGGCTGTTTGCTCCACAGGAGGACGAGTCAAGACCTGGAAGAGGAGATGGTTCATCCTCACGGACAATTGTCTGTACTACTTTGAGTACACCACAGTGAGTGCAGCCCAGCGTCTCGGCCACAGTTTGTGTTTGTTTGCAGCACATCACATGTTTCATTCATTTATTTATCTTTGTGCAGGACAAAGAGCCCAGAGGAATCATCCCACTGGAGAACCTGAGCATCAGGGAGGTGGAGGATAAGAAGCCTGTAAGCACAGCGACCTCTGCTGGTTCCTTTTGTGTCTGCACATTAATACGACTGGAACCTTTTTAATAAATAATCAATGAGTCTCTTTAGAACTGCCAACCAGAATTATTTTACCAGAATATCCACATCTGTTTAGCAAACACTCGTATTTGTCTAGTTATTAATAAATTATGTTGCTTCCCTTTTTTGCAGAACTGCTTTGAGCTTTTCATTCCTGACAACAAGGACCAGGTGATCAAGGCGTGCAAGACGGAGGCTGACGGACGCGTTGTCGAGGGCAACCACACCTTCTACCGCATCTCCGCCCCCACTGCTGAGGAAAAAGATGAATGGATGAACAGCATCATGTAAATATTTTCCTGTTTCACTGACAAGATATTTAAACAATTTCAAAACTCGCTCGCAAAGGCGAATACTTCAGAACACAATGAATGTTGAATGTTCCCACACAGTTGAAATATGTTTCTCTGCAGTGTACAATAAAGTGCTACGTAGGCTGTTTCTTAAATCTCATTTCCAACCCTCTACATATTTAATTTCCTCACAGATGGATTATCTTCCGCTGTAATAGAGAGTGGACACTCGCATGCTGATGCATAAAAGCTGATGTGATGTACGAGTGCAGTAATTTGCAAACGTGTGCCCACAGATCCGCCATCAGCAGGGACCCCTTTTACGAGATGCTGGCAGCCAGGAAGAAGAAGGTGTCATCGATGAAGAGGCACTAGAGCTGCTCGGCGCTCTACATATTGCACTTAAAAGAGCAGGGGGGAGGAGGGTCTGGGTATCAGCTCGCCCTGTCTGGGCCAGTGCCGAGGCCGTCGCCGGGACCTGCCTCTGACCTCTTCAGGGGATTTCTCTAGGATTCATACTAGCTCTGCTTTGGGACTCTACTGGTCAGAAACACAAGAAGCATGCTGCGGTTTCTAGAGGAGAGTCCGGGCCAAAGCCTCCGCCACCCTCCTGTCTGAATGTCTCTTCTTCTGTCTCAGCATTGTGTGTGTGCTCTCTGTCTGAGGCGGAAAGGGAATCTTGCTGCGTCACTCGGCAAAATCCCCTCCGAAGAGAAACTTTCCTCATGCTTTAAGAAAACACAACTCATATTTACATTGCACAAACATACACAACATGCACACACTCATGCAGATTCTCTCCCCCCCCCCCTTGGCACACATCAACTAAACTCAGCAGGTCTGACCGAGTGTGGCACCCAAAACCAAAATACTTCTTGCGCTCCGAAAGAAACTTTTTTTCTGAAATGCTTTAATATGTTTGTGTGAATCGTCTCTTTTTACAGCTTTTACTGTCAGTTCCTCTCAAGTCTGTTTGCTTTTGTAGAAAAAAAAATTTAAAACAGAAACATCAGGTAGGTGGGAGGGAGGGG
>CAAKHC010007075.1:0-15060 GCA_901007825.1 Macroramphosus scolopax
TCTATGCCATCATAGTGAGGTAAGATGGAATGACACACTCCAACACCAGATATGATTGGAGGTAATTGTATTTTAATATCCAGGAGGCCCATTCCCACTTTGTGTTTGGTTTTTCCATCGTCAACATCTGGTGTGAAGAACGCCAGCATGTGTTTCCACTACACTTGTATTTATACCTCTAAACACAGCAGTCAACACAGCAGTCAGCAGGAGTTTATTGTCGCCGTTACACTTTTGCTGTTAAGTGACATCATGTCAAAACACATCGGCCTCTTTGCTCGGGCTGTTAGCGTTTGTTTCCCTTGTCGCTCTCAATTTGGAGGGAGAAATAATGTTTGTCAAATGCCACAGTGTGCGTTGGGTTCACAGGGTGATGTTTTGAGTGGACGTTACGGGGCATGAGCCGTGGGTTTGAAGTGGAGCCGGGTGCTTGTTTTCCCTCGCGGGTTAGGAATAATAGTGGCTTTAGTTTTGGCCAAAGCTGAGGTAAGAAGATCCGAGCATCCCCCTGTTCCTCTGGGGCATTACTGGACACACATAGCCTGCCCCATACTCTGGGATGTGTGACGAGCCAGGCAAAACCAACTAGCCAGCCCTCTCGTCATCCATACAACTGGAGTACAAGCCAGCCAGCTTCCATCATGTCATCCAGCCTATCAGCCAGAGGGAATCTGACTGCCCTGTACAGGTTTTGCTTGCCAGACACTCATTGTGTCCAATTTCCAGCCAAGCTCACGTAATGAGACATCCAACATTCAGCTTGTCTTACTCCTCTTATGTTGTTTCCTCCTTCATAAACACAAGCACATCCATGTGTCTGCGCTGTATGAGGTGTGATCCACTAGTCATTACATACTTAATGTGGCCTTCATGTCAGCATGTGGGCTGCAGTGCAAACACAAGGAGGGGTGACAGGCTGACAAGCTTCCCCCCCGGTTCCCTTCGTCACACGGTGAAGACTAAGCAGTTGTGTTTAAGCCAGCTCGACAATAACAATCAGAGGCATTTATGTGTTGGAAATGGAGGACGAGAGCTGGGAGCAGCAGCTGCATGCGGTGCTGGTCACGTCAGGAGAGGAGGCTTCAGATCGCCTTACCGATTGATCACAACTAAAAGGCCATCCTCAGTCCAAGATAAGACCCTCTTTGTCTCTATTTCTGACTGTGGATTTATTTGCACTTATCTTTCTGCCCTCCATCTTCTCCTCTGGAGAGACTTCCTCGTTCAAATCTATTATTATGTTCAGAAAGAGGGAGATCCTTTAAATGTGTGGATACAATGTTGTCTTTTTCCCTGTAAATTGTAGAATTGAGCTACTTGATGGTTAAGTGGCGCCGTGTCTCTAATTGCTAACACAGTGTAGCCCATTCATCAGGCTTAGTGACTGTCCAGCATCAATCATCCAGTCCTTTGAGGTCTCTCTCGGGCCTGAAGGGCCTGACTTCAGGTAGAAGCCCATGGCAGCACTCTCATAGAAACACACACACAGATACGCTTCCATGCACACATAAATACACCTACACATGCTGTCACTCATGCGTGCATGTGATTTAACAGACATAGACATTCCCCTTTGGACTTCCTGCACTTTTTCCCTGCGAAAAGAACAATCTAAAATGGCTTCCATGTGCCAGCAGGCGTTGAAGACTCTATACGTGCTGTATTTCTTTCTTGTGTTTGCCCCCAAACATGCTCATCTTCCAGGTTATTTATGTTCTGATTTGTATGCATTTGTTCAACAGAGCAGGGACTCCTCATCAGTAACCATGCATGGCTGGATGCTGACGATAGCACACACAGGGTATCAAGGCACAAGGGAAGGTGATGCTGAGTTCAGGAGGTTGGATTTGCCCCCCTTGTTCCAGCTGCCTGTCAGTGCTTCCAAGGCATTCGTCAGGCCTCCAAGAGAGGCTGATGTATCCCTGGAGGATGAGAGTATGAAGGCTGACTATAGATTGTAATGAGGTGGAGGGGGAAGTTGAGTGCACTCAAACATAATCAAGGATCGTGAAGAGCTGGGGAACAGTCAGGGTAAAACAGGACTATGTGAGGTGTTGTTGATTATTCCAGCAGTATGTGGCAGATCAGAGTGCTGGTCCTTTCCTTCTCTCTGCCACCTGCAGAGGGCCTGAATGTCTTCACCACTGGGAACAGACCCATGCTCTTCCTCAGTGCTCAGCCGTTATTGAATTAATCTACTCAATGATGGGTAGAAATTACATCTTGTTATAGGTATAACTGGGTTTCACTCTCCATAATATGATGGAAAATGTTTTAAATATTAGTTGTATTAAAAACACATCATTATTTCTTGTTTCCTGCATGTATTCTGTTCTGTTTCTGCTCTGATTGTTCACAATACGTCATATCTTTGCTTTCATTTCTATTTTCTTCACACTTATTCACTCATTAAGAGTCACTCACACACACTTATAAAACCCTTGCCTTCACTTTCTCACCCACTCTCTCAACCTCACCGTCACCTTCCAGTCCCGACTCTCCTCTGGTCTTCTACTTACCCTCCAGGTTGGCTAACTCACACTGCTACTGGAACATTTTGGCCACTCTTATCAGACAGAGCTCATTTGGCTACCTTACCAGTTCTGAGTTCAGACTGCAGCTTGGCAGGTTATGAAGAGAGGGCCCCCTCCCTCCTCCCTTCATAAATCCACAACTCCTTCACTGCTGGCTTGGCCGGCCCATGTGGTCCCATCACGTCGGAGGCTAGTAGGTCAGATCAAAATCACAAATTTAAATGTGCTCTAAATAGCTCCCTGTGGAAAGTCATGAGGTGTAACAGGAAAATAAGTTGCTAAATGTATCCACTGATAACTAAGTTTATTTCTCTACTGATGTAAAATCTCACACAGCATGGTTGCTTGAATGGGGACAAACTGGTCCACTTGCTGTCCAGAGAATTGGGTTCACGACCCAAACTGTTTGTGTTTGCATGCTAAATGTTCGGCTCTATAATCACCATTGCCACTTGCAATAAAAGTTGTTAAAGGGGTGTTTCTGAATGGCATCAGGGTTTAACATGTGATTTAAGCCATATGTGTCAAAGCCCGATTCATATCTACACACCATATGTGAGCAGATTCCTGCTACACATGTGTGTAGAGTGGTCTGTGGAGTTTTTGCAGACAACTCATTGTCGTTACCGACTTTGAGTCCAAGGCTGCCTCTCTGTTGTTTAGTTAGCCTTTAGACTGCCACCAGCCACCAGAGAGCCCAGGGGACACAATAAAAACATCCATCATACCACTGGCCATCAGCCAGCTCAGCAACGTAGGATACACTGAGGGGAAAGAAGTAGAGAGAGAAAGTTAATGACCACATGTCTGAATACTCTTGTGAGATTTCCTGCAGACTTCCCATCTTGCCGTATCGTCTGTCGCAGCCCGTCTCTTCCCCTGCAGCGCTCTATTCTTTCAGACACACCAACAAAAGGCCTCTCTTTTTGTCTGGAGGCCGTTGCATCACGGACGGCTGCTTTAAGTCACACTGAGGGGTAATATGTAACCCTGACACCAGGGTCTGACGGTGCCTTCCCCTCTCGCTGACCCGCTCCACTGAATTTTCTCCTACTACAACCTCTCAATTATCTTTCGTTGGCCCAATTATTCTATTAGGTCTGTAAATCTCTTCAGACGCTGCCATCGTCTTATCCTGATGTCCTTTCTACTTTTCATCCCCACACCCACCCAAAGGGCCTTGAGGAAACCATTATCTTGGAGGAAAACCATTAGGTGTGAATAGGTTGTGAAAACAACCAAGATGACATGCTAATGGCGTTGGTAAAGTGGCACAAACCAGAGGCTCTTTGGTCTTTGAAGAGCAGAATGTTTTGGTATCTCCCGCCGCACTCCCCTTTGATGGAAGCCGCTAGAATCACCGCTAACCTGTCGGAGGAGTGACACAAATTGTAACGGCGTGACAAACAGTGAGTGGACGTCAACCCGGCTGGCAGTTGCGAAGGACAGTTGAAATAAAGCATAGCTGCTGAGCAGGGTGAGCGAGGCTCCAAGCCCATTATTATACTGTAGCAGAAATAATAAGTCTTTCAGCATGATGGGAATAGCAGGTAGGATGAGTTGCAGCCGTGACAAACCTTGTTGCAACCAGCGTGTCTGTCTGGTTCAGGTGGTCATGCTCATGAAAGGATCACACAATACGTTGAGTATGCTATCATACTTCACTCCAAGTCTGAAGACGGGGGCCTGAATGGTGTCTGTGGGAGAGTTTGGCACCTTTTTAAGCCCGTCGTTTTCTTAGCGAGGGATCTTTCAGTGTTAACTCGTAAATGCAACACGTCTGAATTCTTTTATTCTAAATAAGAAGGTGCGTGTGTGCGCGTGCGTGCGTGCGCGTGCGTGCGTGCGTGCACTACCTGCCTTCTCCTCATCTCTTTCTTTTTAAGCTACATGTTGTAAAGACGTTGATCTGTCTCTGTTTGTATGAACACTCTCATGCTAAATGTAAAATAAACGACAAAACATACTAAAATGCAAAATGTCTCCAAATCAACTATAAAGTCCGTCCTCAGTGTTTGTCCACTGGAGGTTTGAATGTCAACTAGTGCATGCTGAATATTGTCCTACCATACTACCAAGATCGTAAGTCAGCCTCAGGAAATCAGATTCTTAACGAGCATATAGAAAACATACACTTTCATCAATGAGTGTGAAAACAGCTTGTGAGTTCCAAACTCTGCTTGTACATCATTCTACTGAGTGAAGCTCAAACCTTCCCTTGTCGGAGAATTCAAATATTGTGCACATATGATACAGCCAAGACGTCCTTTAGACAGATTGAAACCAGCTTCTGTCTTCTGTCTCTGTAGGGAACCTTCCTCTCACAAGGAGCCCTCCATGTTGCACTACCTTGTTTCTTCAGTAGTGAACAATTCAAACACTTGTGAGTTGAAGTGGCAGCTTAAATTTAGTAGCAGGAATGAACCACTTGCAAGCAGACAAGAAGAGAATATTGTTACTGTAACTCTAAAGTTTCCTGTTTAATGCTGTTGTTTTTCTCCACATTAATTATACATTTGGTAATAATGGGCTGCAAGTATTGATTCTAATAAGCAGCTGTTTAATGTTGAGTATGTGCACCTTTAATATAAAGTGTTTCCATCAGGTCTCATCTGAACTGGGAGGTGTTAAACAGAGTGGAAACACAGTAGAATTACCAAATACTAACTCTCCTCTTGTTTCTTTTTTAGGGAGCAACAATAAGGCGTGATGATCAGACTGGAGCCATCATTGTGGCCCGGATCATGAGAGGAGGGGCCGCAGACAGAAGTGGTCAGTTCCACTGCTTCTTATAAGCTTCAGTGCCAACTATGACCTGAGGCATTATGTTGGCAGGTTGTCCTTTCATTCTTGTGAACTCCATATCTTAGGAACGCAGAGGGGGATGTTCTTAACATTTGCCACACATGTCCACTTTGGGGGGGCAAAGGTCAAGGTCATTGTAACCTCACGTCTGTCCCCTTCTAAGGAATGTCTGAATTGGATTTCATTACATCACAAACGTCCACTTGGATATAAGGATGAACTCCTCAGGTGACTGTGACCTGACAAAACATTGGTATCTAGTATGATGAATTAATGACATTTTATATTGAAAGAATCAAAGGTCAGCCTTCTTTAAACTCCTAATGTTCTGCAAAAACACTTCTCTGGTGATTACCGGCAGAGTTTTGCAACAGCCAGGCAGTAATTCTACTTCTGTCTCAACCATGTGTTTATGTATTTGTGTCCTCCAATGTATTTGCAGGGAGGGTGAAATTGATTGACAGCCCAACTAGATTCAGTCTGTTGTGCAATAAAGAAAGGTGTATCCAGGAGTTATCGATCAGTTCTCTGCCGTATATTTTAAATACGACCGCAAGTGACAAGTACACTGAGAATCTCTGCAATGTTGTCCACATGTTTTCTGTTTCATTTCACATTCATTGTGTCCAGTCTGTTTTTCAGCTCTGGCACAGCGAAGCCAGAGGCAAATTTCCACATCTGTCGACAACAGTGGTTTTTTATTTTTTCCTCGAGTGCCTCCCTGACAGTGTGCATTAATCTGATGAACTGTACACAACCTCAGGCTTTACGACTGCTCGACTTTTTCACAGTAGTTCACTTAGATAAGGGTTTACCTGATATATCACAAGAACTTCATATCAGATTCACTTTAGATATGCAGCATCATAGGTGTGTGTTTTTGTGTGTGATAGGACTGATTCATGTCGGGGATGAACTGAGGGAGGTCAATGGAATCCCCGTGGATGACAAGAAACCAGAGGAAATCATTCGTATTCTGGTAAGCCTCATCCCTCTGTCTCTGTGTGTGAGTGTGTGCGTGTGCAGACCGTCTTGTGTGTGCTGTCAGAATATCTCTCCCATGTTTCAGCTCCATTCGCTTGGCAAAAATAACCTTCCTTGTTTGTGATGGCAAAAACCTCCCTTCACTCATCCAGCAACCTATGACTCCCACCCCTGCGATCATCTAAATACTGGCCTGTCTCTAGAAGTCTTTACAGGCCTCTATACCGCATGGATACCCCTGGATAGGGTACGGTGCTATGTAATTCTATCAAGCAGGCTCCGCCGCAGGCCTCCAATGAGCTCTGTCACAGGCCTCGACTACCATTTGCTTTGTGTAACATTCCCTGGAGCTGGTGCTTTGTGAGACTCCTATCTTCCACAACTCACTGCATCTGCCTTGTCTTTCCCCATATTCAGGCCCAGTCACAGGGGGCCATAACCTTTAAAATTGTTCCTTGCGCCACGGAGGAGCCAGCAACCAAGGAGCCAAAGGTACGTCTTGTCCTGGTTGAAGTTTTGTGTAGATTATAATACACTCACATGTTTCTCTAAAGTGATACATATTTTAATGCCTGCTGTGAGAAGGAATATATATATATATATATGCAAGAAAAGGGATAAACACAACACACCTCTGACCTCGTAGTCACCCCTCAACAACAGACAGTCTTGTTCTCTGGGCCCTAACAAGTCTGTCTCATCGCCTCCATCCATCCCATCACAGTAGCGGTCGACAGAGTTCTCGTCCTTCTACAACCCTCAGCAGCTGTCGTTCATTTTTAACATTGTTACAGTACTTACTGCCTGTCATTCACCCATTCACAAACACACACAGATGGGCATGAGGCACAATGCCAATGACTTGCCTTCCCGCTACATGTTGGTATGTGGACGGGAGCAGACGTTAAACAACTTTTGCTGATTAGTATTTATTTAAGACCTGTAATTCGGTTTTGAGTAAGATGAGTAATCTTTTCTTCTTCAAGTAACCTGCCCACTGTTAGTACGATGACTGAACGTGGCACCGCCTTAAACTTCAGGAATGAGGAGTTCTGATTTTCTCATTTAATTGTCTTTTGGAAAACGGTAGATATTGCTTGTTGCAATAAACACTCGAGAATTGGGACCAGAATACGTTTATAGTACAAAAAACCAACCTGCATATTTTCTTTAAGAAGAGTGGATTTGTTTAAAGTTACTGTTTGATGATGTCTTCACACAAACAGCAGGAGAATAGATTACCTGAGATTCCATGTAATATTGGAAAAATCTGAAACGTTCTGATGAAATAGTGCAAACAAAAGGCTTCATCCATTTAATGCCAGACGGGTCCTCGACACATTGCTGTCTGGTCCAAAAAAGTAATGGAGTTAGATACCCAGCCATGTGTAGGACGAGATCATCTTGATTCATGCACATTGTCCCAGTGAACAGTGGCTTGCAGTCATTTCATTTCTAGGATTATACTAGATGTCTGTCCAACCAGCATATCATCATTGTCATCCACTGGGGTGTTGATACACCATTTCTCACACACTCATCTATCAGTGGCTGACAAAGGCTTGAACCAGGCCTGCTGTAAGGTCTGGGGTCGCAGGCGGTTTACCATTACTCACCGCGCAGCCCACCCTGCGTGTCTAACAGAGGTGTACAGGACAGCGTGGGCCACCTGCCATCATTTCTCATTGTGTAATGGTTGAATCTGTCCGACTGTTTAAGGAATCCACTTGAAAAATAGCCTCTAAGTGCCAAACACACAGTCACTCCTTCATGATAATAGCCGGTGTGCTTACATCAGGTAGTGTGGATTCATCAAAGGGCAGCTAAGTGGCTGAACGTGGACAAGCCAGGAATTGAGTCAGGGGAAGAAAACCAGGAGATCTAAGGATGTAGATGTATTCTGCTCGAGTGTTCAGCAGCCAGTGCAGCGGTTAGGACCCAAACAAAACATCTCTGTCTGAAATATAATTTCACCACATGGCACGAGGCACTCCTTAAATCACGAGGACACCGAAAAACTGAATCTCTCGCTCCCTTTCCGACATTTTCTCCCTCTCGCACATATACACTTTTCTTCCATTGCTCTTCTCTTTCCAAATGAACTGAAGTGTCTCAGGAGTGATAACTCATCATGACAGCACTCAATTAGGACGGAAGACACAGCAAGGTGCTTTTGGTTGCAACTTGCCGCCTGCAACAGGAAAAGATATAGAGCCTTTTCCACTGCATGGTCCAGTCCGTTTTGTGTTGATGAGGTGTGTCCCACCCTCTCTGCCAAAGTCAATTAAAGTGAATTAGACCAAAGCAGAAAAGAGCGAAAACAACCTTTTTCCGCATTGGTTTGTTCCATGGTGTTGAAAGATTGCTGATATTAGTTTGTGTTTAGAAGTAGAGAATGTCAGTCGGTGGAACAAAGCGCTTCCAACTGGAGGCTGGGACGTAGGACATGTTGAATCTCACCACACCGGGAGAAGGCTCAGTCCTCCCTGAGTGTTGAGGAACAACAGAGAGACGAACTTGGCCAGAAGCTTCAGGTTTCAACTTCTAATTGTGATGACCTTTCTAGAAAATACACCATGAAACCTGTTAAAGCATCTTATTGTGTCTGCCGTGATGACTGTGAATTAGAGAGGTCAGAGGGAAGAAACATACAGCAAACCACTGCTGCTTCCTGCAGTGCCCTGAACTGTGTGCTGTATGTCCAGGTGTTTGTGAAGGCACTCTTCGATTATGACCCGAAGGAGGACAAAGCCATCCCCTGTAAGGAGGCTGGACTCGCCTTCAAGAAGGGTGCCATCCTACAGATCATGAGCCAAGATGATGCAACCTGGTGGCAAGCCAAACACGAGGGAGACGCCAACCCCCGGGCTGGCCTCATCCCATCCAAACAGTTCCAGGAGAGGTAGGATTCCACAAGTACAACTACTGTCCTGTCTACCTTTGTGTCTTAACAAGGTTGTAGCAGCTGTCTTTACTGTCACAGTCTCCAAAGTTTCACAGTCTTTCTCTCCCTTTCTGTTTTCTTTTTTAATCCACACTGCCAAACGAGTCTGGATTTCTTCACAATGTCTGGCCTGAAATGAGTAATGACAGAAAATGATAGCGCTGGTACCGATCCACTTTGGACAACAGATAGATGGAAACTCGCACATCAGTGTGTGCTCGGACCGCCGCACTTGATGTGCAACACAGAGCTCGGGAGGCTGGGGCAGTTTCTTGGCAGTGTCTGAGAGCAGTCGTTTTAGGATAACGCACACGCACACAAGAGAGGCAGAGGAGAGCAAAAGAAGAGACGGAATAACAGTTATTTTACAAACAGTCCGATTTCAACCTGAACTGGTGTCAACAGCAAGTGTTGCGTTTTCCCTTATTTCTCTTCTTTTCTTTCACCATACTCATCTGAGAGAATGAAGCTGGTTGCCGGAAGTGTAGGCTCTCTCTAGTGTTTATTATTCCCCATGCTGTCATGAAAGATGATGGTTTTATTGTGCGTTTCTTCTTTTCTCTCTTTCTTTATTCTCTTCCCTTTTTCCAGGAGATTTGCAACGCCAAGACCCGCTGCGACCCTCCCGTTACAAAGAACGGCCAGCCGACGATCATGTAAGTATACGTTACTTGTGTGATGAACACAACAACACGCTCCAACCTGCGGGTTGAGATAGTAGCCTAACAAACTGAGGGACGGACAACTGCTGGCCGACTCGCACTCATCTCTGCGCTCTCGAGGCCACAGCAGAAGTTTGCCATTCAGTTGCGCTGCTTCACGCCTGTCATCAGAGAAAGTGTTGTGTCTGGATTTATCATCTCCCCACTTACTTTCTAATCTGCTCCATGTTTCACTCTCTCACTCTCTTTACTACTCTCACCATAGTCTCTTGCCTCTGTCCTCATCTGCCTTTCCATGTGTTGATGTGGTCCAAGTCATGCAGCGCCTTTAATGAGGGGAAAGAGGTTTGCCCTCTGGAAAACCTCTCGGATCCTTTACGCCCTCCAGCCAAAACACCAGCCATACTACCCATCCAGATCTCAGATTGCTGAATGATAGATGAATGACCTGACTGTGCTGCACATTCAGTGGGCTCCATGTTGAGCACATTTATGCCTTATAATGTGCGCCTGTACAGTAACACAAACCCTGACTGGCCAGTCTAGCACCAGCACATTATTAGGAGGACATAGCAGGCATGTGCTATAACTCTGGTGGTAACATGGAACACAATGGAGGGATTATTATTAAAATGCACTTATACATCAAATATCGCTGTGTGCTTCACAACGAATACAGAAGACATAAACCAGGTTACACAAACACTGTAAAATTAATTTTTTGGATTCTTGATGCAATGCATGCACCAGTCTTTGGGTCCAGATTAGAAAAATGTGTTTGCACTCACACCAATGCAGTGAAGACGTTTAGAATGACCAAGGCCAATGATTTATGGTGACATTGCATACAGCAATTTAGATTCAACAGCGCCATATGATCATCTTCACCTACTCCACTTCCTCCTACCACCAGGATGAAATGCTGACCCTTGTACTGTCCTGTAGAGGTCTTCACAAGCTTGGCTTCTTTAGACTAGGCCCCACCCGCCACGGTCGCTGTGCATGCCAAAACCAGTTGTAGCCACAGGACATTAAAAAGCGGATGTTCAAGACTCCCTGACATGCTGTCCTAGAATGACAAATACATTAGGTATGATTTACAAACAGCTGCCGAAGAGGAATTTGGTTTGTACGTGGTGAGCTACAGTGCAGAACCAGAAGGCTATCCAGCTGGCATTGACTGCGCAGCACAATGTAAGTGCATGTTCATCCCATACGTACTCCCTGTACATTACCTCCCTGTGCTTTTTTCATTTACAACACGCATATTTACTACAACCTATACGACTCCTTCCATCACACCGTCCCACTGCTGCCTCCTCACATCCCTTCTGCTTTATCACTCTACCTCCTGCATGTCACACACATCCTAAAGTTCACAGTATATTATGGCCTAATGAGAGAACACATGTTATCCTTTGCAAAATAGATTTTCTCCTTTCATGCCGATCCCAAACACATGAGCCCCGAGGAGAATACGCTTCTCATGACTTTATAAGTCTACTCTGGTCTCGCAGTGACCCTGCTGAACCTAATCTTGTTTTTATTGGCCATATTTTTCACTGTAGATTACTACTTTGAGATGGACATGTCCATTTGACTACTTGTTTCCCTTGACATGGCGGTGAGCCCTTAATGTAATGTGACTCTTTCAATATGTAGCTCTGAAATAACCAACAGAGCTACGATGACCACCTCTAAACTTAGCATTAGGCTCTTTTACTTTAGATGCAAGCCTCGGGTGAATTATGGATGTTGTCATATCCTGGTTATGTTCAACCACATACTGGCATACATGGTGCAGGACGGCCTAAAATAGCTTGCTAAAAAGTTTTAGACAGACAGTGCTGTACTGTTCCCTCACTATTTCATTCTAATGGCCCAGTTCCTCTATGAGTTATGACATTTGCCCCTTCTCTATGCACAGAGGGCAGGTGCAAAACGTTGAGTGTGCTACTAGAGTTTCTGAAGTCTACTTTTGAGGTTTAGCATTCATAATGCATCCATCCTAATGTCAGACGTATTGTAAGGATCAGTTGTGCGTCTGTACGTCCTCATGTGTGCAGCAGCAACAGTAGGAAGTCTATTGACATGGTCCTCCCAGGGCTTGATGGATAGCTGGGAAGTATAACAGTTAACTCTCTGTTCATGCAGAGATGCAGACACATGTTCATTTCCCAGTCTTAAAAAAAGAACTTGTAGAAAAATGTTGGATGCATTTTGGAGTGTAAGAAATAAGCTGAATGAATAAAAGTTAATTGAGTAAAATACTCCAAACTGAAAAGAGGAGCTGCAGAAATATAAAGAGTGATTATGAAAGTTTTGAGGGAAGAATAGATGAGGAGGGAAACAGTCCAGGGTTCAGATTCGGTAGCAGATGTGGCCCTGTGGTGCAGTGGTGGCTGGGTCAAGGGAGATGGAGGGAGATAAAGCTTGGATCCTGGCCCCTAACAGGGCCAACCCAAGCTAGGCCCTGGGGCCATAAACTAGAAACTAATTGAAGAATACTGTGGAGACCCTGCTGATACCAAGCGGATGACAGAGGTGGTGATTGAGTAGGTGGTCCCTTTCTCTCACTCTCTCTTTTTCCAGCCCGGGAGCTCTGTTAACTGGAACAATATTGGTCTTGGCAAGCGGCTGCGCTGAGCACTGCTTAGCTGTGTTCATTTACTCCTAACATTTGCAGGATATAAATAATCCCTTTCCTCAGAGTTGCTCGAGCTGCTTTCTTAGATGGATTATTCAGTTGTGAAACTAATGTTTATATAGCGCCATCAATTGTCCCTTTTAATCCAATTATTAGTCATCTACAGGGGTTAGATCAAGTTATTTTACATCAGTAGAGTAAACAGAGAGTACCTGTCTCCTATCTTTTACCCCCCCCAGCTCGTCTCCATCAATGGCTGGATCTTCTCCAGTCTCCCCATCTGCTCTGAGAACACCCTGACAGCTATCTGGGCTTCTTACAGTCTGTCTGTTCCTCTGTCTGACATGCAACCTCTCTACTGTCTGATTGTTCAGTTGGGTTTACAGTCTGCCAAACACGTGGACACACTTATTGCTCACCTTGGGGTCTTTCTGTGTCTCTCTCCATTCATCAGCCCTCCCTCCCTCCCTCCTCTTCCTCCCCTCCTCCATTGAACGACCATAACGAAACGGCGCCCAATATGGGTCATAATTGGCCTTGACCCTGTGTTCGATGTATCTATCCATTCTTTTTTACAGGCAAAATAATAGAAGCACAATAGATGCAGGAGAAAAATTAAATTTTATTCTTAAAAATTAGAACCCCCTTATTGTACAGATGGAGTTGTTAAACCCCCCCCCTGCAGAGCATCACAGCCCCACCGGTGCTCAAGTGTAGATGATCCCAACGGCGTAGGGTTGCCTTTGAACTCATGCCATCTATATACTGTATCAACCTTATCCTGACTTTGATCATCTCCAGGTATCTCAGGCATATTTACAGGATGCAGACAATAGGTCATTCCTTTGTTTCTGTTTCCCTCCTAAGGACAAAGCTAAGAGATGATCTATCTCCTATTATTCTGTGTGTTTGAATGATCAGCCGTCCCCAGAAACTACAAAAATAAACCCGTGATTAATTTAACTGGTCCTTTAACATCCATTCATCTCGGTTTTTGCAGTCCATACTTCCCCTTCATTGCAATACATTGCTCATGTCGCGCCTCCTTTCCTTTTCTGTGGTGAATCCTTGGTATGTTAGGGACATGTAATACACCCCTATGGGTACATCTCTCTCCAGATGGATGTCGTCCATGATGGAACCAGTAAGGACAGTGAGCTGACTGGTGGTAGACTGTTTGTCTGCACACTAAGAATGTCTGAGAAAGTCTTCTGCCGCAATGTAGGCTGCAGAGGCCGCCTGTGCACCCTAAATGATAGGCTTGGATGCCATCATCACTGTAGGTTTAGTCATTCATTCAGTATGCTTATGTCGGAAGCATGATTCACCTCACTCCTACAGCTCTGAAATGTTTCTATGGGAAAGCAGGGAACGAAAACAACATGTTCTCTTCCTTTGAATTATTCTGATACAATGAACCCTGTCATTTTATAGTCCGCAGTGTTATCAGATGTTTCTATACACAAGGAGCGAGTGTGTACAAGGCTACAAGCCCATTAGGTATTGCAAACGATTACCTCTGCAGATAGGCAGCAGATAAAAGCCTTCCAGAGTGTAATAATGGTAGCACTTGGAAGGGTTGTAGATATCTTTATCGTTCTCATATTGGGTTTGTGGTTTCCCCTTTTCAAGTTTCCCGTGTTATTCCCCTCCAATTACCTATCAACCGTCTGAAAATGTGGTTTAGCTGCTGGTCCAGCTTGAAATGTTACATTACAATTGGAAGGGGGCAACATCAGTGAAAACATTGCCGTGAACACTAACATTTGAAACAAGATAGTAGACAAAGCCAGACAAGTCTGGCTCCTCTCTCAACAATCACCACTCGCTTGCCTGATGTTTCGAGCCCAAAACAACCTTTGCAGTGATCGATCCTGACTGCTGTTTTGGCTGTTCATTCATTAACTGGCTGTGACGCAACTGCTCCCCGAGCCGATGTGCACTGTGGGAAATGAACGAGGTGCTGTAAGGCAAGCCCCAATTTGTGGTCGATGGCTGTGTATGTTTTGATATAACCGTGTTTTGCCAAAATGGAAACACATGAAGGGGAGGAAGCATCTATCAGTCTCTCCAAATGTTCAGAGCATCTCACACACACACACACACACACACACACACACACACACACACACACACACACACAGCCGGAGCTACAGTGGCAGGGGTCAGATGCATAGATGATGTTTATACATAAGAATCCTGCGTTCGCTTCTTCTGAAACAGAAACTGGTAATTGTAAAAGAGGAAATCAGCAGTTTACTTCCAGTAAAGTAAACCATTGAATTTGCCATTAACAAATCCATTGTACACTCACTGCATTAGCACCTTTGTACAATCTAATGTGAGGTGTTTTTATATGGGATTGATTCATTAAGGGAGTGTCTACGTCCCCTCATCCCTACTGATGAGAGTGGAAATCAAGCTTTTACACATGCGTACATCTTCAGTATGATTGACATTCATACAAGAGGACCAATGCGTAAC
>CAAKHC010007075.1:19093-30622 GCA_901007825.1 Macroramphosus scolopax
ATTTGAACCAGTTCAATGGACGGAAACGATATTCAGATAACTTTTGAACAACGGAGCCAAAGGACATCAAGTGCACACGCAGGTTTATAAATACTAAGTTCAAGCATCGTCTGCCAAGCTCAATCAGTGTTACTTCCTAGGGCTGAACTGTGCTAAACACCAGTTAGTTCTTCCTCTCCTCCCTGTCCCCTTCAGCTTGCCCTCAATGTCACCCTGCTCTCCCCATGAGGTCAGTGACCTCAGCCTCTCGTTTTCCTCCTTGGTACCCAAACAACATCCAGCACTTTAGCGGGTTAGTAGTATTTCTCAACCCAAGCTGCCCAGAACAAGTTAAAACTGAAATGGGAGAATGTCAGGAGGAGGAGAAGAAAAAAATTGAGTTATAATAACATCTTGTCTATGAGAGTATTTGCTGCATCGTTTTTCAGCCTGTTGGATGTGGTTGTAGGATTTAGAGTTGGCCCGTTGCTAACAGTCTGAAATCCTAGAACTTACAGATGCTTTTGTAATGCTACTGAGGCTGCATGGGGAAATAAAGGAGGCGGTGGGAGGGGGTCGGCAGTTGTTGTGCAGTTGTAGTTTTGGTTTGTTTTCTCTTCATGCCTCTCTTAGTGATGCAACGTCTGTAACGTCCATTGCCAAAAGTGATCCCGGAGCATTACTCGGGGGCGAGCAGATTCTTGTGCTCAGAGATGCTGTATGACTTTAGAGCCAGCAGACGAAAGAAGGAAGTCCATCTTAGGAGGAGGAAAAATGTGTCCCATGATGCCTTCTCTTCTAGAGAGCGCTGCCTGGAGGCTTCCATTCCTGTCCAACAAATTAAAGAGTAGGCTTGACACTCATGGTGGATTTAAAAAAGATGCACTAAGGGATTATATATTTTCCTGCTCTTCATCAAAGCACATGAACCAGGAAATCTAAACACCTGCTCTGTGATATGCAGGCCAAGGCACAGCGCCATTTTCACATCCCTATTAAAACCCAAAATACTCCAAAAGTAACACTCTTCAAATCCAGAAGGAAAGATTGATGGATGATGGGTAAATAACAGTTGCAAATCAGTGAAAGCTGAACAAAGTTGTGATGGGATATCCATCAGCCCCTTAAATCTAATTATGGAAAAACTTGAGAAATGTAATAAACTAAAATAGAAAAAACACTTAAGTTCCAAAATGAAATTAGTTCATCACACTGCAGGTTCAAATGTTGCAGGAGTGTGCAGGCCAATACATTTGGATTACCGTAGTGTGTTTTTCTCCAATCTGAGTCCGTACAGGGGGGGGGACTTCACTCTGTGGGTTTGAAATGATATGCATTTTAATGGATATCCAACATTTGTATAAAGTCAGAGCCAGGTATGAAGGCATGTCCACTGTCCTGACAGGTGTGCTTTTATCAGCTTTAGCAACCAACCATTCCAATTGTTCAAAGAGCCTGAAGAGAGATGTGGAATTTCCTTTACTAAGGCCTTGTTGTAAAGCATCTTCTCTGTCTCAACATCAGACTGATGAGGCAAACAGGAAAGGAGGCATTTAGCTTCAGCAATTTTGGCACTTACAGGCAGCTTCTGGCATGTTGATAGAAGCTTCAAGGACTCCAGGAGAAGCAGAAGTACTTGCGTGTGAGGGTTTTTTGTTTTTTTTTGCCAACACATAAGGCATCAGGCATCAGGCATCATTTTGAGACGAGACATTCCTGAGTCCAAAGAGCTGTGGGATAAGACTAGGGGGAAAAACAAATGGACCTCTTGCTGCCAAAGGTCTTGAGAGTCATTCCACTCTGTAAGCCTGTAAGACTTGGGTTGGGTACCACTTTCCAAATGCTGTGGGCGCAGTGGAAACTACTCCCAGAATATGTTCTCTCCAGATAACACACTAATGGGTTCACCACAGTGTCCTGTACATATTTCAAATATCACACCATCAAACTTTGTATTTTGTATTAGTTGTGTTTTAGTAGGAGAGAAGTGATGAACCTCAGTCCGTAGAAGTGAACCTGGAACTTACTTATATCCCCAAAGTCCAAAGGTTAGCTCATGTAATGTGTCGTACTAATGCTGCGGAGATCTCTTTGAAAACAGATGCTTGATACGATCACCTGTCCTCAGCCAGGTTATGACTACATGACGGTATCATACGCCTGCCTGTCTACATACGTCACCCTGTCATCTCCTCCTCGGATTCCCTTACTGATTCTTTTGTAGATTCCTCTCCTTCTCTGATTCGTCTTCTGTCGTTGTTTCTGTCTTCTCCCAATTTCTATGCAAGCAAAGAATGTTGTTAATAAATCAATTGGAACATATCTTCTGTCTACTCAAGGGTTTAGTATTTTTTCGTTCTGAGTATCAACACTCCTCTTCCTTTTATTCCCTGCGGGGATAATATTAGCTGACAGTGTGGAAAGCATCCTTCTAGCTGCTCACCCTGCGCCTACCTTATCCCTTCCAACCGAGCCAGTAGTGGGCATGCAAGAAGCCGAGAAAGCTGGTAATGCTTCCCATATTCGCTGCCCACGAATGGGGCTACTTGTTACAGCGTCAAACCGCAGCATGCGGCATTGAGCCTGAAGCGCAATGCTCTCTTAATCCCCAGCTGCCTTGCCTGGTCTCCACTTGTCTGGAGCAGAGAGGGCCCCAAGTGGCAGAGCCAGGATGGCACTGTGGCTGTCACCACCGTCTCCGACAGGCAGCCCACGGCCCCCAGTGGAGTTATTCTGTTATTCCTGAATGTGTTGTTATCTCACTGGTCACACACGCATGGCTTACCAAAGACCTGGTGCTTGTATTGTTCTCAGGCTTCTCCTCTTTCAGACATCCATCGACAAATGCTAGCTTGAACTTTTAGAGTCATCTATTATATGGTATGAACGTTTGTCTTACGCACTTTGTTTTTCTTGTATTTCATAGTCCTAACTATTTAATTTACAGTTGTGGTGTAGTTTAGATTCAGAGGATGTTTCTGAGTCACAGTTTGAAGAGGCCTCCAGGGTTCTTTCTTTACACTCTGTGCTGATTTTCCTACATTGCTGTTAGATATTATCAGGCTGGAAAACGGGCTTGCAGGATTGCTGGCAACTTCCAAGCAACAGTGTTTTCATGTATGTGCATGTGCTTCATCGCAGCTTCGGTTTACACTCATAGATATTAATGCTCATCTTTTTAACCTCCTGTTTTCTTCAGCTGAATTGGACTTTGTATCTGTAGGACGCCGTCGCACGAGCAAGTAAAAGAGTGTGTGCGTGTGTACAAGCACGTTTTCCAGTTGTAGCGCTGGCTAATACCCAGTCACGGCCTGGTGCACACCATTAAGAGGTGCGTGTGTGTGGTTAAGCAAGGAAACTTAAACTCCATACCCCAAGACACACAATGCTCTCTTGCACAAAAACACATCAGTCCACTGCCACTATTTAACTCTCGTTCCAGGCAAATTCAAAGCAGAACCTTTGTCAACAAATTTGAATTTGGCCTGTCAACACAGATGGATTTCAGAGCTGCATGTACCATGCATTCAGTTTCTTACAGTAACCCTTATGGCTTGGATCATCCTGTGACACACTTCTTCATATTCCAATAAAGTGGAGGTTTTTTGTTGTTGCATCAAACCGGCAAACTCCGGCCTGCCACTGGATTGAGGCCCTAAGCGGAATTTTGTTATGGTGGAAGGATTTGTCTTGCAATAATACATTCCCCGTCTCTCTTACACCACTAAATTTATACACACCAGACGTTGGCGCTGCGAGACATTTTAAACATGAGATTGTTTCATAGCGCCAGCTGCTGTCACGGAGGTGAATTACTCAGGACACTAATATGAGGCACCTTGATCAGTCCTGAACCTGAGGTGGTGGTGGGGCCGGGGTGGGGACGGGGTGGGGCCGGGGTACCGCTGGACAAGGTTGTAATTTATCTACCTTGAGCAGCACTAGAGAGGAGAAGAGATACCCTTTATATTGATGGAGCTGTCGTGGAGGTAAACATGAAGGTGAGGGGCACTTTATAACTGTGGGCCCCCCTTCAGCTGAGGGATGCTTCCATCTACTGCTGAGCCTTGTAATGAACCCCCTGCACCTGCCTGCAGTGGAACAGAGCAGATTGCCCTCAGCCCGAGCCAAACCCTGGCATCCAGTCAGACTACAGGAGAGATAGATAATGACTTTCATAGTGTAAGTTCCACCCTAATTAGCAGGCCGAGTGTTAACATTGCCTGACAAACTTGTTTTTTTTTTGGTCTGAGCTTCAATGGGATATATTAACATTGTGATCATAATGTTTATTTAAATGATGTCAACCCCTCGTGGGTAATGTTTAAAGTTTGATGTCTCTACTGGAGAAATGCAGAGGAGCGTTCTATGTTTTCCACTGTGTGGTGGAGGTAATATTCCCTGGATGGGGGTGGGGGTGGAGGGTGCTGAATGAGTAGAGTAACCACAGCAGAAATGGCACAGACAACGTAAGCCACAACTTGCCCACAGTGGAACAACGTCTGCCCTAAATGTTTAGTGTAACACTATATTCAGTACACTGGCACGTGTAGGCACTCAAACATGCACACAGGCTCATGCACAGAGATTACTATTCTGCTCCAGTGAATTAGAGTGATTCATTTCTAACTAAGCATAGGACCGTAGCTTGATCTCTTATTGAGTGACTGTTTGGAAAAGAACAAGCACAGAACTCTTTCTGTTTGCTGCTTGTCTGCAAAGACCCACAGTCGTTTGAGTGTTGGACAAAATCTCTGAATCTCTTCTCAGCTCATAATATAATAATATATATTAATAATAATAATATATAATAATAACTGACCACGTGAGTGCAGAAATCGGTCGATGCCGATGTTTTCACAATGCCCTTCATCATCTGAGCCTCTACAAGGAGTCTTGTTGGGTCCTTTGCAGGGACAGGACTGGTGGGCAGACAGGAAGTGATCATCGTGTACATGATTGTAGTCGTCTTTGTCGTCGATTGTTGAACGTTTCCACAGCACTGAGTGAAACAGACTCGGGGCCTATCAGCAGCTTACGTGTGAAGTATTTAACCTCATGCAGCCTCTCAAACTGTACGGGAAACACTAAAGTGAACATGACACAGTACAAATGTGAGGGCCCGTTCCACAAGTCCAGAACATTTGGATTCAGTCATTAAATGTTTTCCATCTCCGTGTGCCACGGCCCGAGAAACCAGGTGTGGATGTGAGTGTGTTTGACGAGCATCTCTATCGACGATAATGAATTTGTGCGAGCAAAAGACGCAACATCTGAACCGCCCTTACCCGCGACTTCAGGACATTTCATAAAGTTCTGAAGCATTGGGGCAATAAAATGTATGTGAGGGAAACACTGGGATGTGTGTCAAAATAAGAAAATTAAATCCATTACATGTCACAAGGGGAAAATCTGAATCAAGAGTTTGAGTGTGATACTCAGGGAAACGTTTTGGCCGGCCGCTGCGCCGTAGTTCTTTCACCTACAGTTAAGATAGCCGTCGTAAAACCAAGCTGCACAATACAATATGAGGTATTGGACATAGAGCTTTGGAGGTGTTTGCCAAGACACTGAAACCACCATAAATCGAACTGCACAGCTGCGTCCTTATGTGTGCAAACGGTTGCATTGCAGTTCTGATACCCTCATAGACACATGCTAACACACACATTCTGCTTCTTGTTCTGTCTCCTTTCCCTCTCTTTGTTCTTTCATCCTCACCTCCAGTTGGGTTCAGGAGAAGCTTCCGTCTCAGCAGGAGGGAGAAGAAGACCAACAAATCCATGTACGAGTGCAAGAAGAGCGACATGTATGACATGGCTGATGTGCCAACCTACGAAGAGGTCACTACGTACCGCAGGCAGAGCGGAGCTAAACACAGGCTGGTGATCCTTGTGGGTGAGTAGTGAGCTGGATTCATCAACACAATGACACTGATATCACTGCACACCTCACACGTTGTTCTTCTTTTGGGTTACGTGCTGTCAACATGGCACTATAGACACCATCAATTATGTTTTATTGTAACATATACAGCTTACAGAAACGACTGTGACTGTGACTGAGAGCTTTGCATCTCCAGAGGTCCTCCCAGGACCTCAACAATTAGCCTCCCAGCGTGGGGAATCATGTGCAATCATCCTGAGCCTCCTTGACTTGGACTTTTAGCACTCTGTGGAATCGACAGAGCAGACCGCACATTAATCAGTCACATTTAATATGTTCATTTACGGCACCCCACTCTCAGCGTCCTTTCAATTTTTCAAGCCGATGGAATTGTTAACACTTGCCTCAAGAAGCGGGTGTTACAAAGCCCTCCAAAGAGCTTTATAACGTGCCAAGGTCTTGAAATGAATCTAGCGATTTCTCATTCTGTATTTGTAGTCGGAGGACAAGTGTTGCCAGTGAGTGGTGGAACAATATTGCAAGCCAGGTGCACAAGTAAAGACTTAAATCTCCCTGAAACCAGCAGTGCCATCAGTTCTTGGACTGATTATATTTTCCTTTTTAGGTTTTGTTACTTGCAACAAAATATGACAAGAATGTCCCAGACACCGATGGAACAAAACATTCCCCAAATTTTCAGATTGATTCCTTCACATCTATTTCCATTCATTAAGGCAGGAGATACACAACTCAAACCATCTGGTCCAGACTTCATCCTCTAATGCAGAGCAAGTGGACGTCAGTTTTCAAACATTCGTGAGGTTAAACTATAAATGAACGCCACTGGCAACAAACGCTCACTCTTCTTTTTTTCTTACACATGTGCTTGTAGCCTGATTGACCGGGCCTTGGTTCTTCTAAATACACCACACAGAGCATGGACTTCATCATTGTGCTAATTAGCCATTTTCCTGCCAGCGTGTCACAGCCCTGCACAGAGGATGCTGAACCTCCCTACTTGTCATGCTAATGTAAATATTCCCAATTAAGTTCTATAATTTGGAGGACAACCTATGGACAATTTCACACGTAATGAAGCGGAGGGCCAAGGAAAGATCTGGGTAATGTTTCTCTGCCTGTCTCTCTGCTTCTTCCTTTCCCCAGAGTCTCTGGAGTTTTTTCTCGCAGTCTCTTTTCTCTTTAACGTCTCTAACCTTTTACTGTTACTCAGGACTGAGACTCTTCAATGCTCAGAACTGAGAATGCGTTCTCATCACTTTTTACTCATATTCCTTGATTTAATCCATAAAACCAAGTTGCATTGTTTTGTGCAGCTTCCCCAGCAGAGGTGAAGTCTGGTGTATGACTAGTGTTTCAGTAGTCAACCCCTCATGACTCCAGCTCTGACTTTTTCCACCACCGCCCAGAACGACACCTTCCCACCAACTATTTTCATATCAAACATCTCATAAAACCTCCCATAAAAAGGTTTTCAGGAATGTTTCAAGACCTTTTTTCATTACCGTGGCCACTCAGGTCGGCAGAACTAATGAATAATAATGCATGTAAATGAAGCACAGTGCCTGAGATCTGTTTCAAAGATAAATCAAGAGGACTATCTGGGTTTTTACACATTCAGAGTCAGTCTGCCAATAATAATATACTCTATATACTGTACACATAGTTTGACAAAACTACTTGTGTTTTGAAAGAAATATGAGTATTTAACATGGCAGAAAGGTGTTTCCACATTTCCTTGTAACTCAACACCCTGCACATAAAATACAATTATTATGGATATATATCATAATCTATGATAAACAGATTTTTAGTGAACGTTTGTTTATATTCCTAATAAATAAGATTGGAACTGTTTGAGGACGGTGCCCTGTTGAATATTTCTTGGCGGTGCGTGTTAGATGATACGTGGTTACTATAACTCACTGGCGTCAGTTGTTTAAATGTGGCAGCGCTGTGTGTCGTGCTGTAATATCGCCTGCCCTGCATGTGAGACAGACCGCGAGGTTTGAGGTTGAGCTGAACCTCGGGAGCGTCTTCAGGCCTGGTCTCGGGCCTCTCGGCGCAAACTGCATGAGATCTGCTCCGTGTTTGGCCTGGAAGTTATTAAGCCGGAGATATTAAAGGCTCTGTCTCTAATGAGTGCGGTAATGAAGTCTGACACTTTTACTAGCGCAGCAATCTGCAAGGCCAGAAGAAGGCCTTCAAGAGAAACCCAAGGAGGGAGAGAAAAACACATAAACACAATATAAATATGAAACTTATTCCAAACAACTAGAAGAGTTATGTCTTTTTTTATCGTGGTGTTCAGATTTATAATGTTGCTGCTCTATTGGGGTGTTATTAAAAACAAACAATGAACAAAGAGGTGGCGTATTTAAGTTCAGACAGTGCAACAGGACCACAGGTTAGTGCCTCTGCTTGTAAAAGCCCTGGTGGTGGGCCTGTTGGGCCTTGGCAGGCAGTGGTACAGCTGGAATACGCTTTAATCGCTGCCTGAGGTATTCTGAAGAAGGCCTGCAACCATGCATCATTGATATCACAAGTGGCAGGCAAGGGAGTGATGTAAAAGGTGAAAATGGTTTTGCAAGCATGCACAAGTGGGGCAAATGGCTCTGTTGGGCCCCTGTGCACAGACCTTGATATCCACGCTCAGATTCAAGCAAACAAGTTTATATGGAGATTTCTGTCTGCACCACTGTGATAGAGCTCATAAAGAGCCTCTTTTACCTCTTGCTGCCACCTTCAGCACCTACAACAACATTGGTCCACAAGCTTGTTCAAACAGCTGCATTCCTCCCGCGCTCCCGAAAGAGATTCCAAATGAGCTCCGTTTTCTCATCTTAATAAATCACCCAGCCCCCAACCCCCAGGTTTAGTGGCATTTCTTTCCCTTATTGAAAAACTCTGTCGCGCCGGCTAAGACGGATCGCTGTCTTCACTTGGCCGTGTGCTTGTTTGTGTCAGATGGTAACCACAGAATGTCTCATGCTGATGGCCCAAAGAGGGTCGAGGTATTTGTCTTTTTTTTTAACTTTTTGAATTCACCGCAGAGTGTCTGAGTGCACTGAGGAAACAGGTTTTATCATTTACAGCAGTCGCACAATAGGACCCAAACCATGTGTTGCTGGCTGCAGAGGGAAAAGGAGAGTGCGGGGTGTGAATTTGTCTTTCTGCAGAGGCTAACACTGTTCAGAGACTGTGCTTAAAAGAGGCTTGTCCACACCTACTTATCAGGTTGAGGATCACTCCAAAACCTTCCTGCTACACGCCAGATGACATGCAGGCACATGGCGCAGATATCAAGAGAAAACAAGAGCAGTCTTTATCTTAAAAAGTACAGAACTTATCAACATATTTTCCTCTCTCCTCCTCCCTGTCTCTCCACCTGATTCGCATTGCAGAGTGAACTCGCTGTCTGTTTTAGAGGAGCGGGCTGCTAAACACATTTGCCTGGAGAAACAAATTTCCAAAAGGGTTTGTTGCAACTGTAGTGCCTGCCCAGAACGTCAGGCATGCAAAGAATCTCAGGATCAGATCAAGCGCTGCCTCTGACTCTCCACTGGAAGGCCCTGCCATGCACTTTAACAGAGTTTTTGTTCAGTTTTTTGAAGACATTGATTTCAGATTATGATCCGTAGCACCCTGATAACACCAATGAGAGACAGAGGTAACAGAGTAAGAGACCTCTGCCTTAACAAGGTACATCTTTATCTCTGTATCTAACTGTAAATGAAGATAAATAAAATGTCTCCAGGTACTTTTTGTTTTCCTTGATAACAAACCTTGCTGAACAGGATGGGCTCCGTCTGCTCCACATGTTGGCCTGCCTATTGAACGTTGGAGGGGTGCTCTTATTTTGCGCTACAGTTGAATTAATAGTCAATATTCCGATAGTCTTTCCTGTCTCCTCTCCCACTGTTTGCCTCACTTTCCCCCACTGGGGATATGATGGAAAATCCATCTGACCTGCGACAGCAGAGGAAGAGTGTTCCTTACCTTCGCTTGGTCTCTGTGTTGGAGTTTCATTATTCTGTCCAACTGCAGTGAGAAATGACTGTAACCTTAGAATTCCTGTAGTTTCATCATCTAAAAAAGCCTTAATCAAGTCTCTGGGATGGAAAGACTTTCAGTCTGTTGATTGGGTTTTAATAGAAGATGAAATGATTTCACCCTGTGATGAATTGGTTTCACTTTATTGCATAACAAAAAGACTTTAACATTCCCAGACAAGAACAAAAACCAAAACAAGTAAGCTAAATATGAGATGTTTTCCTGTTTAAAATCATTCCACTGATTGAACAGATGAAGTTGAGTGTTATAATCATGAGACGGACTCCTAACATGCAACATGTCATGTTGACTTGTGCTTTGTTTTAACTTGGGGCATCACGTGGGAAACTGTGGGTCCCTCAGGTCCGATCGGAGGTCGTCACTGATCACGGTGTTTGTTTGTGTGCAGGTCCGACCGGCGTTGGCTTGAACGAGCTCAAGAGGAAACTGTTGATCTCTGACCCTCAGCACTTCAGTGTCACCATCCCACGTAAGTTTACTCCACTCCAGTCCTTCGGGAGCTGAGCATCGTTCAGGGGAGACCGTCTCGCCTTCAAACCTTTCCACTCTGTGTATTTCTTCTCTGTCTGTGTTCTGTATTATTGTTTGCTTGTAGACACACAAATCCACATTGACTCCCAGTGACAGGCAGGTGACTGTGTGCCACGTACGATATCACTAAAACCAGCTGTTAAAAGCAAAGACTCAAAAGATTCCTACATTCCTTCCACGTGTACCTGTACAGCTAATGAATGTTACATACAAACATCGGAGTGAAGACGCTGGCGTGACTGTCCCCTCCGCAGACTGCTATGTTGTCTCAGCATATTTCAGTGATTAAGTGATGCAGGTCTGGCAGGGAATGAGATGGACCTGCAGTACACAACTTGATCTTATTCTAAACAAACATTCTAGGACAGAGGTGAGTTTCCAGTGCTCTTTGTGGAAAAACAAACATCTCTGACCACGAGTGAGCTCTCAGTGTAACTGATGAGCCTCCAGCACCGTTTGCTTTAAACATCTTGAACAGTAACTAACAGACATCTACAGCAGTCTCAGTTTATATCTCTGTCACCTGCTAGTGAGCTGCTGGTCTCTCTGCTCGCCTGAATCCGTTCATCCCCAACAGTTCCCTTGTACATCGGTAGGTTCTGACGACACGGCGTCCCGGTGCCCCGTGTGAGCTTCTAGCAATAACCTGTAGATCATCACGTCAGCTGAGGAATGTTGAGCACACTCCTCGTTCCAGTTCTGTGTGAGAGGGCTTGTGCTGTTTGAGTCATGAACGTCCAGTCTGAGACACACACACACTCAGAGAGTAGCTGTGGCAGTGAGTAACACTCTTAAGGCCCGTTTGGTTCTTGGTTCTCCTCCTGTGTAACTGTCAGCTCTTCACAGTCGGCCTGACAGGCTCAGAACGATGGAGGAAACTGTGTTCTCCACCTCCTGAAGTCATGCCGTTCCACTGCTTCACAAATTGGCACCATGCGACTTCCTCTCTGTCCTCAGTTTACCTGTCACTGTCTTTATGTCTTGCCCCTGCGCCAGACCCCCCCCCCCCCCCCCCCCCCCCCCCCCCCCCCCCCACCCACA
>CAAKHC010007075.1:30642-43357 GCA_901007825.1 Macroramphosus scolopax
TTTTTTTTCCCCCGGCCCCCCCCCCCCCCCCCCCCCCCCCTTTCCTGTAATGGACCAAATGACAGTTTGCCATATTTCTTAACATCATCCTCATCTTCTGCAAACAACCGGGCCTCTAGGCCTTGCCAGCATTTCTCAGTTCAGCCAACTTGTAGAGACAAATCCAGTTCTTTGACTCCAACGTTGAAGCAGGGCCCTGGCACCGGTACTCGCGCAATAACCATCACAGGCTTTGGGGGAAACTGCGACAAGAGTTTTAGGAAATATGAGGACGACTGATATTAGTGGCTGTGTTTGTTCCATGCCGTGTCCTATTATGGATGTGTCCCAGTTGAAGTCTGACACTTTAAATGTCCCTGCTATTAATTTCCCATCACTGGGGTTTTCTTTTTTTCCACAAGGCCTGTTAATTATTCTCAAATGTGATGTGTGATGCAGGTTTAATAGAGCGCAGACAGTCTGATTCTGACCCATATAGAAGACGCATGGCACAAGTCTTGGCTTCCACTGAAAGGAAAGAGACTCGGAAAGTATCTCGTCTCCTTTTGAAGGTCTGATTTCTGCCAATGGACACATGGATGTGTTTAACACTTGCTGTTGTTTCAGATTAAGTCCAAAAGCATTACCCCTTTTTTGTTCATTTGAAATCCGGAGATTGAGCGACCACGGCCCGAGTTAAGACTCGGGGTTTCTTTCTCTTTTTCCTCCTTCTGGTTGTCACTGTAAAATGTAAAGCAGCCGTCTCAGAAACACAAGGGGAATTGCAATAAGCCATTAGAGTCGAGGGTTAAACATTACGAGTCCAATCCAAGCTTACTGATATTTTCCATGAATTGAGCGGATGCACATTTTGCTGAACTATAATTATTTTCTGTACCACAAAACAGATGCCATAATAACTCACGGTGGACTGTGTTGGTTGAGCTACCGAGAGGCTGTTGGGCAATGTGTCTTACAAGTTTTTAAATGGAGGGTGCTCTAAGTATATGTTATCTTGTGACAAGGCTGTTCTTGCCTTCTCCTCATGTTTTTCCTTCTACTATTGTCTGGTGCTGATGACGAGAAGACGTCTTCTGCGTCGTCTCCACCACAGCTGGATTTATGGCTGCCTTTCATACTCAAGTGAGACATTATATAAATCACGGCACTGCTTTTTTCCATTATTCCTGTTGATCGGTCTGGACCATATGAAGGAAAGGCACCGGTCTCAATACATCATGACGAAGTAGAAAAACTCTTTTGGTCCTCGGGTGATAAAAGTTTAACTAGTTTGTTTTAGAGCCGGTCAGCCTGTGTGACGGGTGAACACCTCTCCCCTCTGACTTTTGAAGTGCTCCTGACCAAAGCCCAGTGTGAGTTCACCCTTTGACCTTTACGAATCCACCAGAGCTGCCTGCTCACGCTCCCTCCACGCGCTGCCCCCACCACCCTTTTTTACAGCAATGCTTTATGGCCAAGTAAATGTTGGGACTTGATGTTAATGAGAGCTCCCAAACTCAATTACCTTACAGTGGATAACATTGTCAGGCTAACCTACGGCTTCTGTTCCTATGGCCACTACAGTCACATTACAGGAGACAAATTTAATAAGACACCGTAAACCTCTGCTGCATGTCAGTTATGTGTCTGACTTTAGTGCTGCAGGTTTTGTATTTATAGTGCTATTACACAACAATATACACAAGGGTTGGCATGGGCCGGCGTGCTGTTTCAGACTTCCAGTGATGTTAATAAGGGGCTTAGTACACATGGTTTCTGCCCCAGCAGTGAGTCAGACAGTCTGAGGTAATCACTCCTTCTCTCTCTCAGACACAAGCCGGGCCAAGAGGAACCAGGAGAGCGATGGCGTGGAGTACCATTTCATCTCCAAACATCTCTTTGAGACGGATATCCATAACAACAAGTGAGCTAAACCGGCCGGTGTCATTAAACAATGAAGACGACTGACGCACCCAACACACTGTACAACTCTAGATTATAACTGTATACAGTAAATATTTAAACATGATGAAAGTAGTGAAAACCTGCATCTGATGCATTGAGTGAAAAGAAAATCTTTTCTTTTGCTGTGTTCTACCTAAATGTTTTAACTCCATTCTAACAATAGGAAGAATGTAGCAATCGTCTCAACTATCCTTTGATGTGTTCTGATTATACTTATTAGTCTATTAAAAGTTAATCTAGTAATGCGGTTGCAAAACACGAGATAATGAGTGAACCTTACTGTAATGTGTGTGGAGAGCAGCAGACTGGCTTGTCCTCGCTGCATCAGACAGTCTCCTCGCTGTCTGTGTCTCTATAACTTAGCTGCTGTTGACAGGGCCGGGTCTTGCCTTTGGTAACAGATCTCCAGACACTGGCCCCAAGGTCTCCTCTCCCCGTTTCCTTCTCTCCTCCGTCGCTCCCTCTGAATCCAGCCACATCGCGGCCCGCCTTGACATTTGCGGCCAACAAATTGAAGTGCAAGTTGCAGCAGTAATAAGAATGATTGATGTCTCTCAGAAGGTCTCACACGAGCTCCGAAAGAGGGGAAAAATATTGTGTGCTCATGCAAAGCATTTATGCACGCAAACATGCACATATAGCATATGTGACGTAGAGGGAAGCCTGTGGTGGTGAGTGCATACAGAGTGTCAGAGCATGCAGAGAGGAGAAGAGGAAGAGGGGCTGTATATTTAGGCCATGTTGCGGCGTGGGTCGAGGCATGCGATGTTTTTTAGGGAGTCGGAGGGGTGAGTGACAGACCTGTGATGTGGGGTTCTTGCGTGGGACGTGCTGAAATTACAAGGCAGAAAAGGAGCCGAGAAGTGAGATTGACTTGTTTGCAATTTGCGTCATTGCATGCAGTAGAAACAATGCACTCCACGCAGAAACACTAAATAAAAGGTCTGTTTATTCGGGCAGCAACAACAACAGGAGTTTAAATATGAGTTTAGCCTGAACAACTTTCCCAAGGGAAGCCGGGAATCCAAACTCACAATGCAGCCAAACTGTTCCCTGGCATGTCGGACGCTAATCCGTACACCTTCTCCTCAGTGCAGGAAAACTGCAAGGTGTGAGTTTTCAACACAGGCTACTGTAAGCTCTTAAACGAATATACATAACTGAATGTGAGCTTTTTTTTACAGAGATGTAAGCCTCCCTTTTAAAAAAAAGCTGAGTACAACTTTCTAACATGGGCAATTATCATAAAACTTTCTTTTTACATGGCAGTCACACTGAGGCAGTCATTCTGCCCGACACTCGTCAGACTGGGAGCATACCGTGCCGTCCTATTAGCTGGAAATTCTTTCCACGTTGTTCTCCTGCTCGCTGCTTTCCTCCTCCCTGGTTTCGGCTAAAAATACACGTGTGGCTGTCTTTTTTTTGTTTGTTTTGTGACAGCTGATTGGTGTGAAAGGGAGACAATTATCTGGTGGAAAGTGTTTGTTTGCTGGGCGGAAAACCTCGTAGATCAGGGAGGAAAGGTTTGAAGCATTCAAGGGCTTTGTGGGTTTTCTGGAACAAACAGGTGTTACTGATCGAGGGCTAACATCGGAGATTATATAAAAACAAGCTGGGCCAAAATGTCTGGTTTTTAAGTTCTGCTAAAGAATGCTATCTTGAGCTCTGTCAGCGGTTGACGGAGTAATCTTCCTGTCTCCGTGGATTTGTAAGGTTTTTATATCATTATATCTGTGATGGATCTCAGCAGTGTGCTGACATAGTCGACCAGATTAAGACAAGAATCCGACATTACTCAGAAGGGACATTCGTCTTGTATTTGATACTAATTTCAATCTCTTCCCATCTCACCTCTCAGGTTTATCGAGTATGGAGAGTACAAAGGGAATTACTACGGGACAAGTCTTGATTCTGTACGCTCCGTGCTCTCCAAGAACAAAGTGTGCCTATTGGATGTCCAGCCTCATGTGAGTGACACAAACCGTCTGTTCCTCTCTGTACATTCCATTCTTTATCACCATCACCTCCTTGTATTTTTAGCCATTTGGCACCTCAGTCCCTACCTATGTCTGCAGCAGTTTTTTCCTTGGCTCTCCCGAGGCCTTGGGTTACCATAGCAGGTTTTAAAAGGGCATTTTTTGCGGGCAATTACCGCAAATTTTCCTCTATTAGAAGATTTCCTCTTTGGCTTATGTGTCTTGGGTGGTGGCGATCAGAACCTACACAAATGGCCGTCTTGTAGCCGAGCGCAAAAAAAAAGAACCCTGAGCATGATTTCCCATTATCCAGGGCTTAGCCCGTATCATCCAACCGCTGCCACTCCTCTTCTGTTTGGTTTTTCTCAGTGGATGATGACTCGTAGACACATACACACCTTTATGTGGATTATCCAGTTCTCCAACCACCGTCAGCAGCAAAGGGAACCAGCCCCAGAGCCCCCGGCTACAGTGTCTGTGGAAGCTCGTATGGGTCCATGTACATTGACGTTGTGCCAGCCAGTAGTCGCCCCCTTCACACTCTACAACAGTGTCAGAGCATGTTATCGCTGACGGATACGGCCTGCTGAGCGGCTGATGAAAGTGGCAATGAAAGGTTTCCTGTGGTTCATCTCCTGCTCTTCATTTGGGGTTTTATCCATCTTTCTATCAGCTGTCGGTTTGGAGCCACTTGCTATTTGCGCAGCGTGAACAGTGATAGCAGTGCCAGAGCAAGAGGAGGGCCGAGAGCCTGACGCCACCCCAACCAACTCTGACCTCTCTTCTACCTTCTTGGAAGAGCAGACTCTTGGTGTTGTTTCCTGCAGTTGTCGTTAGAAAGAAGCAACGAGAAGCCAAACGATCATGAAAACAATTCATGATTGATAATTAAAATAGTCGTCAATAAAATCGATCTGAACATGTGTTTCCATGGCAACTGAGGAAACTCTTTCACAGTGATACGCTGATGTCAGCCAAAAACCTTTTGAGCAAGAATTTAAATTTCCTCCCGTCAATCAGCATGTTTGGAAACACACTCGCTACGCTCTTACATTCATATCTGCTCTTCTTTGTCTTCCTGCAGACGCTAAAGCACCTGCGGACAGCAGAGTTTAAACCCTTTGTAGTGTTTGTGAAGCCTCCTACGATTGAGAGATTGAGGGAGACCAGAAGGAACGCCAAAATGATTTCAGGCAAGGACGACAAGGGATCTGCGAAGCCATTCACGGTGAGTGAAGCCTGCAGCTACGGGGGGTGGGGGGTGGGGGGGGGAGGCCTTTGTCTTTTCACACAGAATCACAATCAGACATGGTCAACGTAATTTGTTGTTTACAGTGAGATGCTTTGAGTACCAGATGGGCACTCTGTGTGTCCTTGATTTAGACAATTACAGGAAATCAACTTAACGTACCCGTTCAAAGCGACACTCTAACTCTCATCTGAAACTCCGGCTGGTGCTCTTAAACTGGACGATATTTGTAAATTCTCTTCAGATGAGAAGAAGTTACATTTAATGATCCATGTGAGGAAACTGGATCACCGCAGAAGAAAATATCTGCATGCTGAGAATCGGGTATACATGAGGGATCCTAAACGTATAGAGAGGGAGGAGACGTACAGCAGATGAAAATGGAAGCGACAACATCGTATACAACACGTATGCTTTTCATTATGTCCTCATGCTCCGAAAGCTTTTTCATCCTGGCATTTAGACTTTTCCTCAATGCTAGATGACGACCGGTTTGTAGCACGTAGCCGGTGCACACACCGATGACATGCTGGGGAAAAACACACAACAAACAGATTAACAGCACAAGAAATAACAAACTATCTGCGCCCCATGTGCGTGTGTGTGTGTGTAAGTGATGAGGTCATCCCTTACACACCGTTGTCCCGGCCCAGCAGGCGCACAGATGAAACCAATTAGCTGGTGTTCATTGCTGCTGTGAAGTTTACGGGTGGGGGAGCGGGTGGTTGGGAGATGATGGTTTTACCAGCCTCGTAGGTCCTGATGCTTGCTCGCATGTCTTGCTCGCATGTCTTGCTCATAACGGGCAGCACTAAGGGCCTTCAGGTTCCGGTCAGTGATGCAAGGGGGGGTTGCCAGATGTGACGCACAGAGGTGTGATTGGTAAGGAAGAGAGAGAAGCTGAGAAAGATGGGACTGTGAAAAAGATGGAGACCAACCACAAGCCAGAACCGTGACAAACAGTCGGGGTAAGACGGGTGTGTGTGTGTGTGTGTGCGTGTGTGCGTGTGTGCGTGTGTGCGTGTGTGCGTGTGTGCGTGTGTGTGTATTTGCACCTGCAGATCACCTCAAGTAAAAGGTTGGCTCAAACTCAGAACATAACGTATATGTTTCCCTACATAAAGGCTTTAAAAACTTTTTTTTAACAAAAAGCCCGCTTGCATTGTTCACCAAGAGAAGTATAACTTTGCCTCCACTTGCTCTTGGTGTCCCGGTGGGGGTCCTGAGGCTGAGCCGCAGTTGTCAGACACACAACGACTGCTCACAATCCATTGCTGATGTATTTATTACTCTTTGGTTCTTTATTAGTTTCTGGTGTTCTCTCAAATGATACAAATGCACCTCCATAAAACCGAGTGCCAGGGAGGCATGCTACAGCCAGGTAGCAAACAGGGCTCTGCGTAAATGTTCATGTGCAGTGACGTAAGCCACCGCAGGTTTGCTATTAAAGATTCTGAAAGAGACTCGGTGGTTGGGCAAGTTGTCTTAGACGTATTCGATTCACCGCCAGCTGCTTTTTAGAGAGACAGGTCTGTTTTAATGATAAAGGCAGGAACAGTCGTCTCATTGTTTCAGGAGAGCGGTCTGACTCTGGCCTCTTTGTTTGAGCTGGAGATGATTCAGAGTGGATTTTCAAATAGGAGCTGAAGCGTGATGGAGACACATTATCATCGGGCAAGAGCAGAAACTGAATTAACCCCTGGAAGCTTCTTTCTCTTTGCAGGATTACGATATCTGTTCTGATGCTTCATTAACAGGGACCTGTTGTGCTCTCTCGATGTCTATATTTGTATTCCGGACTCCCCTCGAGTAGCTTTGCGTGATTCACAGCTATAAAATCATTCTTCATCCCTGTGTGCAGCCCCTCAGTTCACTGTCTGTCAGGAACAAGTCGTTTCAGCTCCTGTCTCTATAACAGAGAGCCAACTATCTTCTGTTTGGGCAACTTCCAGAAGTCTGCCAAGGGACAGCGTCCCCGTCCTGCATGGGCGTGCTGTGCCTGAAGCCGGAGCTTTGTTCATCAGGATTACTTTAACATGTGTTTACCTCGTCATTTCAAACATTTAATATGAAAAATATTGTAACATTATGCTTTATAAAGGACAGGAAATATGGAAAAGCATATCAGGTCCCTATTAAGTACAGAGGACGGTTGTGTTTTATTGAGATCTCCTGTTGAGGACATAGTTTGTAATGGTCCACATGCTGCTTTGTGCCACTTAAAGGTTTAAAGATGTATTGTCCTGTAAGCCGAATCTTCTGTTTTGACAAAGTTGTAGTAAAACACATGTGCTGTCAAATCACAATGAATTATCAATAAAACCATGAAAACATGACACTGATGAAAGAATGCAGTATATGAAGCACAGATGAATGTTAGTGGTAAAACCAGGCTGGGAGTCAAGTGGCATCAGCTCAAGCTTCCCTCTGAGGAGAGCCGTGCAGCACAGACAGTATCCACTCACTCTTCCTCGCCCAGCCTCCAATTAGTCTGTTTTACCACCATGATATTGATTTCTCTACTCCTTTTTATTTCATCACATGTTTGTGTTATTTTCTCCTTCAGTTTTTTATTTCTCTTTCCATCTTACGACAGCGTTTCCCTGAGGCAGCTCCTCGCTGTTATTCATGTTCTTTTACCTGGAATGTTCAAAATAGAGACAAACACGGAGCCTCGCAACTGGACATGAAATACCAACAGAAAACAGCAAAGTCTGCCAGGTTCATTTGTTTGCCAGGACAGGTCGGTGAGGTATGCTTCCTCTTGCTGTCATCCTCCATCAAAGGGGCTGATAAAACCCTTGTACCTTCCAGAGTATTAGCTAGTGTTGATTTAAGGTAGGTACAGGCAGACAGATGTTTTCATGAGTGTCCCGGAGTGTGAGCAAATCCGTTATGAAGCCGAACACCACCAGAAACCTTCTGCAGTAACTCCTGGCTTGAAGCGCATCTCTAAAGACAGAACATTTAGGACTTTAAGATTTTAACAAGGCTGCGTATATGTCTGCACACATTGGATGTACTCAGCTTAATTCAACATTGGTGTGTGTGTGTGTGTGTGTGTGTGTGTGTGTGTGTGTGTGTGTGTGTGTGCGGGGGGGGGGGTATGCTCATGAATGTGCATTTTGTATGTATTTATAATTGTGTGTTTGGCAATGAGGGACACTGTAAAACCATATCTGTGCAGAAATCTGAAGTTTAGCACTTCCAATAAAAACAGCAGGCTAAAATCAGTGCAGCTACTTTAGCCGCGCTGCTGCCCCGGGGGCAGAATGTGCCAGGGCCCACACAGCTGAAACCAGAAATCCTCAGAGGAACCAGCGCTCCGAGATACCTGGGCTGTTATGGAACACTCTATCTGTGAATACAGGAGCCCTACATAGACATTATTTACTCCCAGCCTGTAAAAAATATGTTAGTTGGCTGTTTCTCACAGTTAGTGGTTTTGATTCTTTCCACCAGGCAGCTCATTTGCATAAAACGGTGGATGGAGAGCTTGTTTCCATACAGTAAGCATGGCAGTGTGCAAAAGTCTCAAGTCTTGGCCTTGAAGCTCTGAGGCAAGACCAAGCACTAAACTTTAAGTATGTCTCAATTCAGCGGCTGCTGCATCGAAGATTGTAAAGGTCTGGTCTACGGAGGATCTCCTGTTCACGTGGCGAGCTGTCCCTGCCTGCGTCACAGTGCACCGCTCCTGTCGGCTGAGCTACTCAGCTCATTGAGACGATCTCTCTAAATATGGAGCCCCAGAAGGACATGCTGTTGTTCTATACAATAAAAACATGAAGGTTCACTTTACATTCAGACGAATGTGGGAAACCAACATTTATCTTTCAAAGACAATTCATTATCATCATCATATATCACGATGCTGCGAAGACTTCAGAGCCAACGTAGAATTACAGACGAGCTGGACAGATCTTGTTCTTCCCTTACAGGGATGAAGAGCCACCAGCAGGCACCCTCCTGAGACGACTGCAGGGGTTATTCTGATACACTCACACCTGTTAGGAATCTAAATGGAAACTTTCTCACATGTCAAAATGTTCAAACTTGATAAAGTCACATATGAACAGTCTATTTGAAAGTAATGCATCTTAAGTCAAAGTTGATTGTGTCATTTCTTCAGCCATCCCACTAAAGACTTGAGTCCAAGCTTTGTCCATTCAGGCCCTCTCACATCGCTGCCTTCGCTCAGGATCGGTCCCGTGTCCGTTTCCATTGCCACCTCCAGTAGATGCCGTCGGCCCTGCAGCAGGTTCACAGCTCTCACTGGAACGTCTCTACAAACTGTCATTTCCTCAACACATAAAAAATGCAGACATGTCTGTCTTCTGCAAATTACGGTTATGTTTTGTCCCCTGTTTATTTTGGGGATATTTTATTTCCTTTGTGAATCTGAACCCGTGTGTGTTCACTGGGGGAACATATGAAAATTCCTTGAGGTCAGGTTCTCATTTGGGGAGGATTTAGTGTGTGGTCTGTGCCCAGGTTCTTGTGTGGGTACCACGCTTTCGAGAGGTTATAACTGGTCTGTATGAGCCACTTTATGTTTATTTGTGTATTCGAGGCCATGTAATTTGTCTTTACAGTATGGAAATTTATCTCTCTTCTTGTTTACTGTGGCCAGAGTTTTCTCTTTACAGCCTGGAATGAATGCCTCTCTTGGTTTGTGCTTTTTTCTCTGCTTGTTGTCTTTCTCACCTCCATCATAATTCTTCCTTTCTGTTTTCACTTGCTCTGCAGGAGGAGGACTTTCAGGAGATGGTGGGAACTGTCCAGACGATGGAGACTCAGTATGGTCATCTGTTTGAGAAGGTCATTGTAAACGATGACCTCGCTGCGGCCTTCAGCGAGCTGCGGTTGGCGCTGAAGAAAGTGGAAATGGATGCTCACTGGGTTCCAGTCAGCTGGACTCACTCCTGAGACCTACACAGACTGTAAAAGGAGAAAAGGGAAGGGCTTTGACAAAACTATGCAGGTGTTTTATCCTCCATGTCTACTGTGGTGTGTGTCGAGGGATTGGGGGAATATATCTAGGCAGTGCCAGACTGCTGTCTTGCCATTCCTGAGCTGCACAAAGCTAAAAGTTTACTTTTATCAGGGTGAGTTTAGACATCAGTGCAGTCTGGATGTGGATCCTTAGGTCTTATCAGATCTGACTCTACTCTGTGTTGAGACTCAGGGCGTCGGTCCAGGGTCTGGGCATTGATCTCGGCATTTATCTGGGTCACGTATTCTCATATATTGGAGTGTTTTGTTCCAAAGCAGAATGTAGAACGAGCCTGAACCAGCAGCCCTGCCAGCACATCAGCAACCCCGCCAACCAGAAACTCTCTCTTCAGTGTGTTTATAACATTAGACCATTAGAAACCAAAGGAACTGACATATTTCTTCCTGGTGGACAACTTACAAGCACATGTCTGTAGAAGAATGCAAGGGGGAGGAAAGAAAACATATTTGCCTTCTGTCTATTGCTTTGCTTCAAAATGCTTCCATGACGGTTACTTCAACTTCCAAACAAATCTTTGTCAGGTACTCTCTCAAAAAGGGCAATACGTTTAATTTTATTGAAAAGAAATTAATATATTTTCTAATATCTTCCAGTTGTGTATTTTGCATACCTTTTAATATACATATCTTAACTTTGTGTGCTACCTGATCTTAATTGTATCCACCTCTCTGACAGCTTTAACACTGGAGGTGTGTCTTCTTGCAGTCAAGAGTTTGGATTTCATCACCCGCCTTGTTCTCGCCTACAAAAGACATAGAGAGTCATTTCATTGAGGTGTTACATATTCCATTCAGGAGTATTTAGAAAGCCACTCTTATATGAGGGTGCCCAGCATAATAGCTTCGCTATTCAGCGTCTCAGAATTGGACACTTTTGGCCGACTGCTAGAAGAAAATGTTCACAATTGTGTTTTATTAGGGTGGAGTCTTTATTTTTATTCACATAAAATGGCTTCAGCGAGGCTGCTAATAGATCCATAGAACACTTCCAGGATTGTAACTCTTGTTTGTGGACTATTTTCCCCTCATTACTTAACTATTTTTAGCATCACACACAGATAGGTTCTTAAATGTTAGGTTACTGAACTTTGCTGCTGCTTTACATCTTTGCTGTAGTGAGCCAGAGTTTGTTGAGACTGATATCAACCTCAATTCTACGTGTTGATCTTGAAGCCAGAGGCGTTGGAAGGCATGTGAACATGTCAAACAGCCAGGCTACCTATTTCCCTGCTTCTAGTCCAAACTAAGCTAACCGTGTCCTAGCTATAACCCCATGCTTAAAGGACTAGTGAGACATTTTGTAAAAGTTAACTCATCCTTGTACTTACTGAGAGAATGATGAGATTGTTTCTCCTGAGTAAATGTGTAGCCAGTTAGCTTAGCTTATCAGACACTGGAAACCGAGGGAAACGGCTGATGTTAGGCCGCCTCTTTCCACAGATAACAAGAACCTCTAGCAATTTGATTAACACCTAAACTCACTAATTTAACAGCGTATAACTCGTTAGTTTAATAGAAGTGAGAGGCACATTTGCCAAGAACAGAGTAAGGTTAGCCTGGTTTACAGTTGTTGTGCTAAGCTAAGCTAAGCTAACAAGTTGCTAGCTGTGGCTCTGTATTTACTGTAAAGATCTAAACATCTAATATGCTCTTCATGAAATATTTACAAGAAAACCACTGAGCACATCTCCCAGCTATTTTCTTAAACTCCAACAGTTGGCCCGGTCAGGTGATTAGTGACTGTCGTCCTTCTCTCGTGCACCAGCTGCAGGTACAGACGTAGTCTTCTGCATTCAGTTTTCTGTGACTACGTTATATATTTGATCTTGCTCCATTTTCAAAAAGGTAATATGAAGATTTATGAGGTTCAGGGATGAGAACACACTAATTGAAGGGACGTAAGCCCTTTGCATTGCCCCAGATTTATTATCTAAGAACCACATTATGTTCCCCATTCTGCCTGTACATGTTCATCTCTTCATACTTTATGCCTCCGTCATCTGTTTTCTTGATCAGTATCAGATTTGTACAGTTCCCAGAACATATTTGTAATCTCTTGCTGTAAATGAAATGCTGTTTATTTGGCAATTTGTATTAATTTACATATTCTTGATAACTGCTTGATTTTATATTAAAGAACATCCAACTAAAGTTGTGCTTCTAATGTGGGGAGTTCACTTCAATCTCTGTCTAATTCACATCTGAACGGGGATGTGAGAGGTGGAATGGTATGAGAAAAATATTCCAATTGTTTCTGGGATTCTTGCCCTTGAGTGCCATTCATGTCTATTTTTACTCAGTTTGAATTTTTGAGAAAACCCCACCAGAAACATTTTCCAGCTGCACCACAGAGGTTCAATCTGGAGTGAACAGTTGGGTAAACAAAGCTCACACCGCTCATCTAGTAAATGACAACGCCACAGAGAAGTGAACGCATGTCTGCTTTTCTCACCTATCGGCCATCTGTATTTCATTTCTACAAAATCAAAAGTGTAAACCCCCCCCCCCCCCCCCCCCCCCCCCCCCCCCCCCC